>ML352882.1:0-43775 GCA_005239505.1 Nicotiana paniculata
AAATGATGAACATAGAAATTTTATCAGAAGATGAGTTTGAAGTAGACATAGCGATAGAAAAAGGTAAAGAAATCTATAAAAATTAGATAGGTTACTAATACAATATGTATGTACATATACGTACCCATACATAAATATATATATATATATATACATACATGAAGCGCTATGAACACATGGAAGATATTACAGAGATATTACAGAGAATATATATATATATATATATATATATATATATATATATATATATATATATATATATATATATATATATATATATATATATATATNGCGGTAGGAACACATGCTCGGGTTATTTTAGGGATTGATACATATATACGGCTATCAAAGCATATATATATAAACATTTATTAAGTGTGTGCATAGTATACCTATATACTATACACAATATAGTATAGTCTATATATACTATATATATAGAGAGACATCTTAATATAGCTTATGTTATATCGAATATAGCTTTTATATATATATATATAAGCTATATTCGATATAACATAAGCTATATTAAAATGTCTCTCTATACATCTATATACATATATATGTATATAGATATGTATATATGAGAGAGAGAGAGAGAGAGAGATTTTCGCAAAATGGATGCTATGAGGAGGGAAGGTGTTTGATTAAGCATGTTTCATACTTTAAAATTCTAGTTTTTAATAAATAAATAAATAAGCCAGTGATCAAAAGGGCATTCAAGATAAGGAGTATGGTAATACTAAAAGCACAGAAAAAGAGTCTCAAACTATAAGTTGTCATTACCGAGTCAGATTGTTGAAAAAGGTTGTCACAAAATGATATGTATTTTTTTATTTATGGACTGATAAGTTGCAATTTGATGATTTCTATTTTAAGGGATGAATTTGAAAAAGAATAAAATTAATTAGGTTGACTATTATGTACTAGTACTAAACTATAATTGAATTCAAAAAAAGGATAAAAGTAAAAAATAAAGCAATTTGTTATTAAATATAAATTACATTGTATTCAAAGAACTAAAATATTAATTAAGTTGACTATTATATATTAGTACTAAACTATAATTGATTCAAAAAAAAAGGACAAAAGTAAAAAAATAAAGCAATTTTTTATTAAATATAAATTATATTGTACTCAAAGAATAAAAATAGAAAGGAGGAAAAAAGCTGAAAAGAAATAGAAAAGGCTGAAGGTGGGATTCAAACTTGCATCACTTGCAAGGAACGAAACTTAAATGGCCAATACAATCACTTGTCCAATCAGTCTCTTTGTGTTTAGGGAGCACACTTAAAATATTTAAGGGTTCCCATATATGTACAGATATATATATATATATATATATATATATATATATATATATATAAAAGATTTTTGTCAAGGCTAACGGGGTCCCGTGTCCCCTCAACCTACCATGTAGGTTCACCCCTGCTGGAGTGAGTTCTTTTGGATATAGAAGAGAGGCTTAGAATAATGTATATCTATGTCTTGTTTTTGTTTTGTATTTAGCACTTTTACATTATCTATTCTAACTATCTTTTTTAAAAGGTATTATTTGTAATTCTGTGACTACTTGACAATTCCACAAAATTTAATTTTAAAAAAAAAGTTTTCCCTGCAGCCTTTTTTTTTGCCTTATTCTGCAGTTTTTGTTTGTAGTTCTAAGGTTCTTTTATTTAATCCAAGGTCTTTTTTTAACAGGAGAGGTATTTTGGGATCTAGGTTTTAGGTTTTTTTTCCCTTTGAGGATATGATCATGGATAGGATGGTATGGAGATTGAGAATAAGCGTAAAAGGTTAGAATAGGTCGTCTAGCGATGTCCTTCTCTGTAACAGTACATTTAGTACATGAGTTAGCATTATTTATGTACTTTCGTATTCCTTTCACGAATCGCGCATCCATTCAATTCTAATGAACTTATAAATTTCTAACTTCTACATTTGATGCTGAAACCTATTAAATCAAGTCTTTCTCTTCTAGATTCATCAAATTAAATGCCAAAATCGAAGATGGAATAATGAAAAATAATCAAATCCGAGTCAAAAATACTTACCTCAATTTGAGAGGCAGTGAATCGCGAACGCATGGGTAAGGTCACGTTCGCGAAGAGGAAAAGAGGATGCTGGGTTCACACGAATTTGTTATTCGCGATCGCATGATGATGTTTGCGATTTATGTGAGCTTTCGTTTCGATCTTCTAATTACAATACTCAGTTTTAGTGTAAAGACCCGTAAAAATTACATGGCTAAAAGTAATGCCCAAATAGGTCACCGTGTTGTTATAACTGTAGAAATTCTTAAAATGGACCTTTTTTGAGTAAAAAGTACCCCGGGACTTAAAAGATTTTCCATAATTGCGCAGTTCTGCGGTGCACTATGCGATCGCAGATCAGGTATGCGAACCGCATAGTGGTCGCATACCTGGACAGTTTGCTGTCCATTTTGAGGACAGCTATGCGGTCTAGAATGCGATCGCATTTCACGAATGCGGGCCGCATAGTTGTCGCATTCTTGCACCTTGAGTTTTGCGGAGGGAGTTATATGACGCACTATGCGATTGCATAACAGGTATGTGAACCGCATAGTGGTCGCATACCTGTCAGTCTACTTTTCTTTTTGGCCCATTTGAGGGCCAATTATGCGACAGGAATGTGGACCGCATAGCAGGAATGCGATCGCATTCCTGACCGCATTTCTGCTTCGGGACTGCTAAATTTTTAATTTCATACCCGACCCCTAGTTCATTAAAACACCTCCCCCCCTTTCATTTTAAGCTCATTTTCTGATAAATTAGAGAGAGGAGAGAGTGGGTTCTAGAGAGAGAGAGAGAGTCCAACTTCATCCAATTTGTTCCTCCAACACTACTCAGAGCTGGAATTGATCAAGTAGGACACCATTTTCTTCACTACAAGAGGTAAGATTCTTCCCCATCAACCTAAATTTCTAGTTTTTTTTTGTAAAATGAAACATGGTTAGGTGAATTCATGAAGATAAGAGTAGGATCCTTGCATGCATGTAACCAACTAATCATAATCTAGTAAAAGGAAATGGGTCAGAGTAATCTTTCAAAAAAGAAGGTCATTTAATCTAAAAGAACACTTAGTGCTTGATAGAATGATCAAGTGAGTTCAAGACATGATCATTGTTCCTAATTCCAAGTTAAATTATGTCACATTGTGAACTAGATTGAAGGTGCTAGAAGGTCCGGTGAATTGTGGTAGAAATTAAGGAAAAATCCCAAATCAAGGTATGTATGGCTAACTTTAATCTTGTAGAGCTGCCTTGTTGGTGTCCGAGTACACGGTATGAAATTCTTGCTTGTGCATATTTGAATTGTTGGTCCTGCTGTGTCGAGTTGTACGAATTCATTCTCTGATTTTCTTAAGTCAATTACTATGCTAATTGAGATTCTTTGTGCTTATCCTATCATATGTAAAGCTCGTTAAATGTTGAATACATCGTTATGAGAGGATGTGCTGCAAAACGAAAGAAATGGTAATGAAATAAAGTGTTGAATGTATCTAAGTGCTAAATATCGTGTAGTAAATAATGAAAGTAAATATGGGCTAATTTTATTGAGTTAAATGATTGTGGCAACACCATATATGAATTACTGGTCGGTAAGGATCATTGTGCCTTGATTTCACATAGTTATTGGTTGATATGAACTTATGTTCTTCATGATAAAGATCTTTGTGATATAATTGTTGGTGGTTGTTGTTGTGAAATGTGATTGTAAGGTGGGAGCGTGTCGCCGCAACATGAAGTAATAAGGGTGGAGAGGTAATAAGGGTGAACTGTGAATGTACGATTGAGATCGGGTTGCGCGCCACAACACGAAGTAATAAGGGTGGAGAGGTAATAAGGGTGAGATGAGAATGTATGGTGGGATCGGGTTGCGCGCCGCAATAGATGAGAAATTGAAACAAGTAACTGTGAAATCTTCATTTGTGGTTTTCGGTATACTTGTGTGGTACTTGTGTGGCTACCCTAACTGCTTTCTAATTGTGTATTCTTTGATTATACTTGGAATAAACTTGGTTCGTACATGCTAGTACTATTCAATGGTACTAACGTCCCTTTTGCCGGTGGCGCTACATCTTTTATATGGATGTAGGTGGTTCCACAGCAGGTAGCTCAGACCGCCGATAGTGGTGTTTCCCCTTCGTACCTTCAGCAGATCCAGTGAGCCTCACTTCCTCTCGGGGCCATGTGTAGTTTACATCATCTTTTTGTATATGTTATGTCTTTTAAGGTATAGTCGGGGCCTTGTTGTCGGCAAGTATTGTGTAACCCTTAGTACTCTTAGAGACTCCGTAGACATGATGTGGGTTGTACATATATGTATTTTGGGCGGTAAATGTGTTCACTAGTAATTGTGGTCCGAATCGAAATTATTGTATGTTTTGTGATTATTAAATGTGGAAATGATAAAGGATAGTATGAACTCAAGTAGTAGATTCATGCTTAAACTCTAAATTGCTAATTCATGTGGAATAATGTATACTATAAACACGGGGTGATGCATCGGATAGGAAAGGCAATCCAGGTCCGCTTGACCGGGATCATCCGGTTGGGCACCGGTCTCGTCCCTCGATTTTGGGGCGTGACATTTAGTTTTGTATTTTTGCTTCGGTTTTATAACTGGTGTGATTGCTACTGATCTTCCTTTTATCTTTCCTTTCGGAAATAGCTGCTCTGCCTTCTTGAAGGTAGGAGTAAGGTTTCCGTACATACAATCCTCCTCAGGCCCCACTTGTGAGATTACATTGGGTTTGAAGGTAGGAATAAGGTTTGCGTACATACAATCCTCCTCAGGCCCCACTTGTGAGATTATATTGGGTCTGTTGTTATTGTCTTTTTCTATTTTTGTATTTTTCTATTTTTTTGGGTTAAATTCTCAAAAATGTTTTGTTAACATAATTGAAAAGCAAAAGGCTGAACTTAGAATGCACTTGTTGACATAACTTTTATTGTTAAAAGGTTAATTGATTTCTGAGTTGTGAATTTACTCAACAGATTTTCTTAAGCTTCAAAATACTTAATCATAAGTGAGAGATTACAATATTAATATTTTTAAACTTCAAAAAGAAGATTTTCTTTCAGAGAAGAAAGTAACCGAAAGCCCTCTTTGACCAAAACGTTCTCATATTCTCTTTTTTTAGAAACCCTCAATAGATCACATATATATTTATTTATTTATTTATTTATTTTTGAAAAATTTGTCAGGAAGTCAGTGTAGTGTAGATTGCTATAATTGTCAAATTTGAAATTTGTAGGGTGAATTCAATGCGCAGTTGACGTCAATATGACATATGCTAACATTTAGAATCCTAGGAGTATTTATTTCTCCTACATCTTCTTTGTGAAAATTGAGAAAGGGCCAAATTAGCAGATTAATGTAACTTGCTCCCAATAATTAATTTATCTTTAAGAAAACATTAGCTTTCAAGAAGTTAAAGTTTTTCTTAATTATTCGGTGTTTACTTTAAACAAATAAATGCAAGACACGTTTTTATAAAAAATAAAAGATTTAACCTAACCATGGTCAAGTGATATGTATTTTCATTTTAATTTAGCTGCTTAGGTTAAATTGCTTAATTTAATATAGACACCAAAGAGCAATAGCAGGTCAAATGTTATAATTTATTAATTTGTTTACATGTCAGTCAAAGAATGCAAGACACGAAAGGTAAAGCAGTGAGCAAATGCTGAGAACAATTGAACAAGATTTAGTATACATCTATTCAAGAGACCTTGATGCTATTTCACATCATAATAGCAGTAGCATTTTTGCAGGTACAAAGCAATGAAAGATTGCTTTTTTACATAGATAATAAAATGCTGAAATTCCTGAAACCATAAGACTTGCAAATTCTAACAATAACAATATTTGCACATGGACTAATCAAGAATCAGTCTCGATGTACATTTGTTTTATAACGGTGGCGTTAAGGCCAGCTTGCGCATGCCTCAACTATTCCACCGAATCTGCTACCTCCAACCAGCACAGTCTCGACGAGCACTTGAACCGATGCCTATACACTTGTTTTACAGTTGCAGACAAACACCAACATATATGTACAGAATCCTGGGCCAACCATCTATGCAATTCATATGAGCTTCAAACGAAAAGGTGTGTTGCATATCTGTACAACTTCACCCCCATCAAAGCCAAATTCTTGGACTTGTATTGGCTCTTCAAAAATATTTTCAAAAAGTGAACACTTACATATTGCTATCATAGTACTCAGAAAAATACTTGAACTCCAACTTTATTTGTTTGATCCTCAGTTTCATCAACTGCAAACAACCTCAACTGAGAGTTTCTTCATAACATGTGGACATGGATCACCTCCAAAGATCTCTGGTGTCACAGGTACTGAGCACGAATTTTGCCCGATGCAATACTGGAAATAAGAGGAGAGTAGTTCAATCAGGTCTCTACAAAAGCTAACTACTTCAAGAAACAGGTTCTTCTAATATATAGTAAGATTCATAAATACCCTTTCAAATGCATCATATGAGTGAAAAGCATGGCAGCTTCCTTCACGGAAGCTTCCACAGACGCCCTGTGGTGTTCCAAAGCTTGCAAATTTGATTGAAGAAATCTTCTGACCAGAAGCGCACGAGAGGTGAGCTTTAGGCCTGAGTGGTCTGTCGACTTTACCAGACGCTTGCATTTGCCAATTCACCAACTGTGGTTGCCATTCATTTATATCTGCACAAACACTTGCTACTTCTCTTTTTACCAAAGAGATTCCATGAGGCTCTCCTCCCCATTCCTCAAATAAAACTAGCAAATTTCCAGTAGGATACAGCCAAGACCGGGGAACATGATACCTGAATTATAATTCATAGATAAGTCAGAGCTTCTTGTTACATCGGAGGAAAATGCCACAAGGTTTGCCATTACTTACCATCGTTGTGAAGCCTCTCCGCAGTTACTTAGGCACTTTTTCTCATCAAACCACCCTGCATAGTTACAGGCACCGCAGTTACCAGATGCTTTATATCCAGGCCAGTAGCGTCCGATGCTTTGACCATTTATCCACACTTGGCCTTTGCCCATGGTATTCAAGTCTAAAGCCAAAGGCTCATTTCCAGCTGGAGCATTGAAAGTAGTCTGTATACAAAACACGAAGATTCAATGGAAATATTACAGTCTTTTTAAGGCCAATAAATTTGATTTACTTGATAAAAGAAGAGCATATAACTGCTTCAAGAAGAACCAATTATTATTATCTTGCAAAGGAATGGCTTTTAATGTCCAATTGTACAACCAAGTTGGTACATAGGAAGATTGAAGTATGAGGTACGCACCTTGTACCATGTGAGTGGCTGTCTTTGAGCCACAAAAGAGCCCTCGACCCACTCAACTGACGAGCTACCACTAAGTGAATGAAGGCTCAAGGCTTCTCCTTTCAGACCAACCTGGTTAAGAAAAAAGTGAGAGTTCAGATAAACATGCAATGGAGCATCCAAGTTATGTTTTTGAACATCTTATAAAAACAAACCTTGTAGGACCATTTCTGCCATGTCAAATCTCTTTTCCCCTCATTAAGACCACTAAGCGAAACTGGACCAAGAACACCAGCATTCCATGTCTCAAAATGTGGGCCGATATTCTGCATTTTGAGCACATGTAGAAGGAAGCCAAGTGAGCTTATACTCAAATAAGCAGCCAAAATCAGTTTATATGGTGTGCAGTCCATAGAGCAACGCAACAGAGACACGTGTTCGGCTAATATGCATATAAAATAGAGTAAGAGGGGGAGAGAGAGAGAGAGAGAGAGAGAGAGAGGACAAACCGGAAGACCAACAGCAATGCTCAGCAGAGAAATCTTGTTAACTCCTGCTCTCAGATTTACAGCTTTACTGAAAGTTAGTTTTGGTTTTTCTAAACTTCCATATGCAGTTCCTGCAAGAAATTTGAGAGAAGAGAGATGTTAAATGACAAACACGCCATTATGCACCAGGGTGATGGGGGCTATAGTTTTTTATAATTATGCAAACTATTTAATTATTATATGTTCTTGAAGAGACCAAATAGCCCAAAGCTTTTTGAATTTTTGTACAAGAGAAATTCTACAGCAACGATATAAACTGAAATAATGATTCAAAGCTGTAAACCACGTCAAATACGAATCGTCATGCCAAATACCTGCTAATTGACCATTCACAAAAACATGCAATGCATGGCCAGCTGACATGATTGTAAGCCAAGGCCATTTTCCACTTCTCAAAAATCCTTCTCTTGAATCAATCTTGACACTGAGAACACATACAAACAATCATAAACATGTGCCGGAGCCAACATAACTCCAGTGTACCTAAGTTTTTCAATTTAATATGTGAAGAGGCTGACAGAAGCTACAAAAGCACTTACTCGGTTGAATACCACAAATAATCAGATACATCTCTTGTGGTATTTATCTGCTCCAATAACCCAACAACCGTAAAACTACTGTCTTCATAAGATGCTGTCTCTTCATTGAATGAATGCCAAGAAAATCCTCTGCTGACTGGAGTCATCTTCATCTGAGCACTTTGAGCACCAATCTTCACATGGAAAAAATAGTGCTGTCAGTATGCTGTTTGGGATGATAGATTAGAGGTGATCTTCCAGTTCATAAATGACTTCTTTGAACCATGAGAGAAGTTCTTATTGGTATGCTCTAAACAGCATAATTATTATTTGGGATTTTTTCATTTTTGGCCTGTCGGCCGAAATTAATTACGGGCGCTAGCCCAAATATACAAAATATATACACTTATTATGTAAACAATATGTATATTTATCAATATTATATGTATACTTATACTTAATATACAAAACATATACATATTCCGGCGATTACTTATTATGGCGGCCCAAAGTGTAATTATCCCTAATTATTTCAGGGAGAAAAAATATTATATATTCTTACCCTTGCTGTATTAAATACAGTGTTTTTGCAGTCGGGAAGAATGCTGATTGACCATGGTGGCAAGTTATAATGCCTGTTTGCAAATGCCACTGTAGCAAAAGAGTGCTGGTTGTAGTTTGCAAGGAATGCAGCACAAGTGCCAGACTTCGACCTAAAAACATGGGCCTGTGAAAGAAACAAAGAAGCTCCAGTTACTTTCACAGCTGACTTGTAATGGTGACCGGTTCTAGAAGAATAATTCAGTTAAGTCTCACCTCTTGCTGGTGTCCAAGGGGCGTCACAGTTGGATCTCCGGAAACTAAAGCTGGCTCACAAAGCTTTATTGCTCTATGCAGATCTTTCAGGTGACCCCATTTAGGTTGTCGTAATAAACCTAAAGACAAGATGGAAATTTTAAATAGGGCTAAACAATGCATTTCTTCAGCTTCACGTATAGTCTCTTTTGAGTTTTCTTCCTAGTTCTAAATCATGGACTCGATAGTCAACAAATCTTATCTGTAAGAAGTTACACTTAACAGCTATTGACTAACCAAAAAGCATGATGAAAGTTGGACGAGGGGTACGTGAAGCAATTACATTTGATGGGATAGCTGAAATCAGCTAACCATAAAAGTTATCAAACTTGTATTTTCGAGTGAAGTAGAAGATGTAGTTTTCGCTTCGGATGCAGCTGGCATGAACCTAGTATACTATCATGTATTCATAGGAAAATTGAAAGGGATCCTAACACATGATGTTTACTGAAAAAGAAGATCAATTGTGACCCTTGCACGTGCTGTTAAATTAATACTAAGTAGTGTGCTCACAAAGTTTGGCATTAGAACTCTAGAAATATAAAACATGAAAACAAAGACAAAACAAACAAGGAGTTGACCAAGAAAATTCTGCTTTGGCGCTTCTCACAATTCAAATTCAAGTGGTTGTACAACAAAATAAAAATGGGATTTTCATTTTTAACCTTCTCCTAACGTGAAGAAATTGAACCAGATTTCAAGAAAAGTTGCATACCATATTCATCAACAGGTGCATCATAGTCATAACTTGTAGCAATAAATGGGCCACCAGCAGTCCTGCCAAAGTTTGTTCCACCATGATACTGCACACAAAAAAACGGAAAAAGAAATTATAAACAACATAATTTTCTTGGCATCGGAAGAATTAACTCTTGACAATAAGAGACGATAAACATACCATGTAATAATTGATAAAGGAACCTCCCTTTTGTATAAATCTTGCAACAGCAAATGCCAAATCCTCTGCAGGACGATAAGGAACTGGATTTCCAAATCCAGTAAACCTGCAAAAAATTTGACAACAGAAATTTATTCCACAATCTACTCTAAGCAGATAGATTAATTAGAAATTTTATTGAATACTCTGGAATGATATATGTACTCACCATGCAGTCCAGGCTTCAGTCCATATCTTTGGTTTATAAGCCTTATTTGGAGAAAAGTAGTCACAGTAGAAACCATTGCAAGCATTAATCTGAACATGGGAAAGAGCTATATTAAAGTAGGAAACTAAAGAAAAAGAACAAGGAAAAAGAAAAAAAAGTGTATCTCCTAGATATTTTAACAATACTAACAAACTAGAGAATTCAGATACAAATATCTCAATGCAGTGAGCAAGATTAAACATATTAAGACTATCATAACAACAGCTACGCTTCAGTACCAAGCAAGTTAGAGTCGACTGTATCAATCCTCACATACCATTTCACTCCATTTAAGCTCTTCTCAGACTAATATTATACAAAATCAATACGACAATGATAAGAGAAAAATACTGAATTGTAACACTTACAATAGGATCAGGGGCATCGTCTTGCTTGCACATGATCCATGGAACACCAGTGTCAAGACCTACCGCCATTTTCGCAGCCCACTGTGTATAAGCTTTACCAGGTGCTCCCAATTCCCACTCCATAGGTCCATATTCATTCTCAATCTGGTCCAAAAATTCAAAATAAATATTTCTTATCAATTCCCCCCAAGCTTTACTGAAATGACAGAAACAGAAAAAGGGAATGGCAACTTTTGAACAACCTGAGACATAATTATTGGACCTCCTTGAGTTTCATACAAACGTTCTGCTTTCATCATATTAACAATCTTAGTAGTGAACCTTTGCATTGCAGCCTAAGATACAAAAAGGGAACAGAAAAAATTAGAAACCAATAACATCAAGTAAAGAAATTTTCATAAGGATTCTTTTTGTCTAACCTTGAAAGGACCATTATCTGTTCTGAAACTGATACCAGGAACATACTTTAGCCAAACAGGAAAACCCCTGAAATTGAAACAGAGTAAAGTGAGCAAGAATTTGACATGATGCCTAAGATTGGTATCATTCTTTTTATAAGATAAAACAACAATTTTTTAGCAATACCCAAAATTCCATTCAGCACAAGCATAAGGTCCAATCCTGAGATGGACATAAAGTCCTGCTTGGTGCACCAGCTTAATAAACTTAACTAAATCATATCTCCCTTCAAAATAATACTGCAAAGACAAACAAAAAAATCAATTAAATAACCAATTGATGGAAAACATAATATATATATTTATTTTTTTATTTTTTTTTTAAAAAGGATTTTACTTCAACTTACTTTCCCTTGTTGAGGCTCATGTCCATTCCAGAAAACATAAGTCTGAATCACATCAATTCCTCCTTCTTTAGCCTTTTGAATAATACCTGGCCACATCTGTGTAACCCCCAAAATAAAAAAGAGCAAGAACATAACCATTAGAGAAATTTCATTTTGCCCCCAAAAAAAAAAACTCAACTTTTAATATTTAACACACCCATTTAGCAACCAAAAAGAAAAAAAGCTTTTTCAAGAAAACATGGGACACACTATATTAAGCTGGTGAAGTACATTTCAAATGAACATACCTCGGGTGTGCTTCTTGGGTAATGAACAGAACCAGATATAAGAATCCTTCTTTGTCCCTTCACAATAATAGCTTTATGGTCATATGAAACAGAAGCTGTTCCACAAAAAACCCATGAACCCAATAACATTAACACCATCAGCAACATGTTCAACATTATTAACCTCGAACCCATGTTAATTTTCTTTGTCAAGATTGTGCCTTTACAAGGCAAATGACCTTTTTTTTTCTCGTTTGCACTTTATTCTATACTTGTTTCTTCAACCATTTAGATTGAAAGAGTGGAGAAGGAAAAGGAAAAAAAAAAGCTGTTTTTGTTTTATGAATATGAATATTCTTCTTTTTGCCTCTTTTTTGGTTTTAATACCTCTTTTTTCCCTTCTTGTACAAAGAACAAAGAAGATAGAGAAGAATGCTGAATATAGAAACAGCAGCAAGTAATTAGTGTGAATAAATGAGGACTTTGGACTTGCAAAAAAATTGCTACTTTGCAGCTGCTTTTAAACACCCAGAGTATGGATTGTTTGAAAATGAATGTGGGGTCCGTTCTTGAGCTTTGGTCCCACAAAATGGGACCCATTTTGCACTTATTCATACTTACGCGGAGCATCATCCAACAAATTAATTTTCCTCTGATTTTCAGTTTTCACGAAAAGAGACATTTTAATTATTGCGGTGATTAAAAAGTCTGTTTGGCTGTAGCTAACAAGTCAATTATATTTCAAATTTTTATAAATTTAGAATCTAAAATAAGCCATAAATTATCTTATTAAAGGTAAAAGACAAATTTAAAAATTTATGATATTTCTAAATATAAAAAATATTATTTTTAAAAATATATGTACTCTCATATAAATTGAGACAGAGTGAATAATTTTAACGGATTTTGCCAAGCTGATGAACAAAGATTCTTTACGGTCGGTTCCGGTTTTTTGGGCAAGAGCGTTATGTTTGTTTCTCGTGGGTGAATTCTTAATCGACTAAGCGTGCGTGAAGTGTATCGCGAGTATTGTCGCTTATAATTGGTCGGTGTATTTCACGATGTTGGCTAGAGCGTATTGTAGAAACTCTCTTGGTAATTACGTTGGTAATTGTAATTAAATTATTTTATTTGTCTGCGCAGCCTCACGGGTTAGGTTTAGCGTAGCCCTAATTAGCTCTTCAAATTTCAAATGTTTTTGGTTTTCTACTATCCTATCTCTTTTCAGATTTTCCAAAAAAAATAAAAAGAAATTGTTTCCTCACTTTAATAACCAAAATACACAAATGGTAAAATAGTAGTACTAATTTTACTTTTTTGGTGGAATTCTGTTAAACCGAAGTGGAATTCCGTTTATAATATCCATTATATAAAATTGGTATTGCTTATAATTAGGTGTTTAGTAGTTTCCTTAAAACTAATTATCATTCTTTTCTGGAAAAAGTGACATCGTTTATGAAAAAAAGACCCCAATGAGGAATTAATTATAAATTTTATGTAGTTCTAATAGCTCATAAATTTTATATCCATCTCTGTATGCATTTTTCTTTTTTTTGGTTATAATACGACAGAGTTGTTATCTGATCAAACTTGTTTAAATAGTCCAACTCCAAGTTTAACGATAAGAAGATGAAATTATCTAAAAGTGAGATGGTGTATTCATCTCTAATCTAATTCTACATTCTTTAAACTTTAAAGCAAGCATGATTAACATTAGTCCAAAGTCCAAAATACAAAATTAGGAAACATTCGAACAGTTGGGAGTCTATATACGTGTAATGTTCTTACTTAATTAATTAATTGTTCTTCAGAGTCACTAGTATTTTTTAACAACCAACTGACAAGACTTCTTAACGTACGGAATCGAACCTAAATGGTAATAAATCTCACATCTTAATCTAGCAAAATGAATGATTTTGATTTGAACTAAATTAGAGTCAAGTGTGATTCTTTTTTACTCAAGAGATCGAAATAAATGTGAAAAAAACTAGTAATCTTTCTATATATAATGTCTTTTTAAAGGGCGTTATACTTTACGTTAAGGTTTCTTAAAGGCGATATACCTGACTTTGACAAGACTGGCAGGTATATCGCATTTATAAAGGGCATTATACATATTTTGTGGGCCCACCAATAACTCTTCTGCGTTTAACTGACATAACAATATTGCAAATGGGTATAGTGCCCTTTAAAAGGTCGCTATACCTTAAAAAGTTCAACCTCCGAGCTGGGCATTGCCTTATTTAAAGGCCTTAAGGATTTTACAAAAATCCATTCAACAGTATTCCTAAACCCTGTTATACTTTTATTTTTTATTTTTTAAATTCTCAAGCATTTTGTCATAATGTCTAAAGAGCGAAAAGTAAGGGTTTCATTATATTGGGGAGGTGAGTTTGTGGAGGCGAGTAACTCTATGAGCTATAGTTTATCTCCACATTGTCATGTTAAATTGCCACTTATAATGGAGTACGATATATTGGTATCGTTGTTATGTAAAAAAAATGAGTGTGAGGAAACATTCGGTGAACCTTAAAGTAACCGAAAGATACTCGTATTCTTTCACTCCGCAATGGGTTGCTTGTTACGCTGAGTTTAACATCGAGGATGATAAAACTTTGAGTGACTTTTTTAGGACTCCGGATGAATACCGGGAAATTCTTGTGATAAAAATATTGGAAATGTACGTCAAGGTTGAAGACATTCGCAATAATAAGGTTGCGCAAAGCATGGATAACCATCAGACATCGGGTGATTATTCTGGAGCAGTTTTTGCCGAACAGGTTCTGGCTGAAAGAGTTTGGCCTGATTTAAACTTATCTCCACAGGCGAATGAGGAGCGAGAAAATAATTTCTCTCCTCCTCTCCTACTTTACACAATCCACAAGACGAGTGGTAAACTTCAATTTTTCTTTATGTTACGATGTTTATTTTTGTTGTACTGTATTTGTATTAATACTCATATATTCCACAAGGGGTACCGGCCAGATATGAATTTTACAATGTTATGAACCCACACCTAGTTGAAATATGCGTAGTTCTGGTGTGTTGGATCATGGTGGTCTATCCGGGAGAATCACCAACAGGATAATGTCCATCATGGGATGTCAACACATTACGACTTGTAAGTGAAGTGATATAGCTAGATGTAAAGTATTTATCAATTTGAGCAGCTCATTATTTTGTTGTTTGTGCAGTGAAAACAAGCAAGTTGAACCTCATGTCCTGACTCAATTGCCCGAAGACGGCATATTTAATCGGGATCTGGCAGATGCACGGAGTCAGGAAGAGAACAGTGATTATGACAACAATGTCGATGAGTCCGGAGATGACACACCGATCCGTGATGAGGGTGGTGATGAGGAGGAAGAGAATGATGGACCTGATTTGACGAGGGAGCATGCTCCACCCCCCTCCCGTTAGAGCAAGAGTGTACGAGTCCCAAGTGTCGTTTCATTCAAGAGAGATTCCGTACCTTGATCATTTGCCAAGTATGTCGGATGTGGATGCCCTCACAAGGGATTTTGACGAAATTCGGGCGGCAATGTGGGATGAGTCTAGACCAACGGTGCTGGAAAAGGGCATGTTTTTTCCTGATAAAATGCGCATAAGCAAGGCGGTGAAAATGTACAGCGTAAGAGAGTGTCGTCAGATGATGGTATGGGAGTCAACTTTGGAGGTATACAAGGTTGTTTGTCGTAGATGGTTTACACGTTGTCATTGAATACTGTGTGCGAGCAAGAAGAACACAGGTCTGTGGAAAATGGATAAATACATTGCCACCCACACTTGTGAAATGGACATATTCAATGGGAGTCACTACAACTTGGATGTTGACTTGATTTCTCTTATCCCGATTCCACACATTGAAGAGTCCATAAGGTATAAGATCAAAGAATGCATTAATCCGTCCACCAGGAGTATGGTTGTACCATTACCAAAAGAAAGGCATTTCTCATGCGCAAACGTGCGTTTGAAATTATTTATGGTAATTGTGATAAGTCATTTGCAGCTCTACCTAGGTATATGGCCTCATTGCAACACTTTAACCTCGGTACCGTTGTTGAGTGGAAGCTTGAGCGGAGTCCGAAAATACCGGAATATATATTCAAATACGTGTTCTGGGCATTTAAACCAGCAATTATTGGTTTTCTGCATTGTCGGTCGGTAATATCCATAGACGTCACTCATTTCTATGGAAAGTATGATATTAAGTTGTTGATCGTCGTTGCAGTAGATGCTAATGGACAAATATTTCCTTTAGATTTTGCTATTTATGCCAATGAAAGCCATGAGACGTGGACGTTGTTTTTGAACCACTTGAAAGAGTACGTTATCAAATAGCGTTCAGGTATTTGTCTAATATCTGATCGGCATGGTGATATTTTAAGTTCTGTAGAGAATTTTCATGCATGGCAGGAACCATATGCCTACTACTGTTACTATGTGAGGCACCTGAAGGCCAATTTCCAGAAGGCACATCCCAACAAGGATCTGCATGATTTAATGTGGATGGCTGTAACAGATCACCAAGAGCATAAATTCTGGAGGCACATGAAATCTATCAGGCAGGAAGACGAGGTAGCCTATCATTGGTTACTGCGACATAAGCCTGAAAAGTGAACTTTGCATGCGGATGGTGGCAGAAGAAGGGGAATTATGACTACAAACGTGTCTAAGTATTTCAACGGGTTATTGAAGTCGGCACGAGGATTGCATGTCACTGCCATGGTGCGGATGTCATTCAAGCAAATGGCGGAGAGGTTTGTTGAAAGGGCTACAACCGCAATGTCATTGATGAAAAAGGGTGTTGAATTTATACCACTGCCAATGAAAAGATTTGAGAAATACAGGCGGCGAGCACATTGGTATTCATTTTTACAGTATGATTACGACCGAAATATTTTTGAAGTTTGCACCGCTATCCATCAAAATCGAAGGAATAATGTACACACCATAAATGAATTTAGAAGGTTATGCTCTTGTGGGACATCTACCACATGCGTGCTCACATGCCATCATGTGCTTTCAATGTACAGGTTTAAGGCCAACCAACTACGTTTATAAACAATATAGTGTTGTTGCATACTTAAACACCTATAGTGGGCAGTTGCAGCCAGTGGGTGTTGAGCATTATTGGTCGCCAGAACCATTTGAAATGGTGTGTAACAAGAAATTATTGCGACAGCGACAACTGCAAAAAATAACGCATATACGGAACCAAATGGATGTTCGTGATACCGTTTATGACCGCAAATATGGTATATGCTCGCAAACAGGACACGATCATCAAAAATGTCCTTCAGCTGGTTTGGATGGCGGTGGTAATCCGGCTCCTGGAAGAAGTTCATCTAATATGCCCATCTATCAAGGATGCACATAGTGTTTTATTTTCGTAATGTGGTTGTAATAAGTGTATGTACTTGTTTATTTTTGCATAATGTATCAAATAAAATTATGTGTTCATTGCTGTTAAATCTTATTAATATTTAACATTTTCAGTTGAGTAAATTAATGAATTTTTCCCTCCCGTTCATGTAATCAAAATACTATTGGATTAAAAAACAAAACTTATTATGTTGACTTTCGAATTTAAATCTAAAATTATTAAAAAAAACTACACTATCGGAGGAGGAAGGTGTTTGATAAATATGTAAATATATATAGTGCGGTTAAATACTATGTTATGTGTGTTGTCTTGTCGACTTGAAAAGCTGCCCGCCTGCAAAAAAGTTATATTGTAAAACGTCGCGCGGTTAAATCCTACGTTATGTGTGTTGTCTGTCGACCTGAAAAGCTGCCCACCTGCAAAAAAATTGTATTGTATTCGAAAGAATCTTGAACACGCGAAGCATAGCGCGGTTAAATAATACGTTATGTGTGAGCATAGATCAGTTAAATACTACGTTATATGTGTTGTCTTGCCTATAAATAACTAGCGCATTCTAGTTATTTTCTGCGCTTAACCATAACAAATAGCAAAACTTTCCATAAAAGCAGGATTTTTTTTCGCTTTAACAAATGTCTGCACGCATTTATGTACCAATATGCTATTGTGGCAAACGCTGTATGGTGAAAGACTGTTGGGAGGATGGTCATGTTGGGCGCAAATACTGGATGTGTGTAAACAGGTTTGGAGGAAACAACGGAAATTATTGCAATTTTGAGGCATGGTTTGATGAACCTTGTAAGCAGGAATGCTACAAATGATCTTAGCAATATTATCATGATATGAACAAAAGACACGAACGTGATGAGATTGAAATGAAACGAGAAATTGCGGCGTTGAATGAGAAACTAAAAGAGGTAGAAGAAGAAGAAAAAGGTTGTTGGAGAAATTTGAGTAGTTGAAGCAGATAATAACGGATGATAGTGACTAAACAAACACATGTATGTGTTGACTGTAGTATTTTATCTTTATTCATTCCATGCCATGTATTTTCATTAGTTGTACTGAATCTAAATTATGTTAAGTTGCTATATTTGTGTTTGTGTTATAGTATTAAAATAACGAAGAATCGAGGAAATAAATATATAATGTGCATATAAGGATCATCTTCATCACGTCACCTCTTTATCGCAGGATCCGCAACAACATGATCATCAGTAGCGCTAGCAGGATCGGTAGAAGGGGCCATCGGTTTAGTAGTAACCTACAGAAGAATAAGTAAGCTTAGTATATGAAAATATATAATAGAAATGTACGTGTTAAATCACAAAGATTTAAATTGTCTTACCACGGTCTCGTCGGGCTCCTGAATATAATCATCTATCGCAGCCAGGTCAGCATAGCACAAAGCGGCCTTCGTAACGGGCGAGGATGAAGCCTTAATAAGAAAATTATAAAGTTATTTTTAAATCAATGAGAATTTTTTTAAAAAAATTTAATAGTAATATAAACATACCTACGCATGTGAAAGATTCCCAATACCCCTCGATGATGAGCCATAACTCAGCCGGCGCCCACTATCCATATCTCGGGTCGACCGATCCTCAACAACAGTCGATGGGCCTGGAAAGTACACATCCCAATACTCTCCGATAATGCTCGTGCTCGTGATCAACAATGGATTTGACGGGGTCACCTACGAAGTCCCTGAAGTGAGATGCAGTTGAAGGCTGTATGACGACATGTTGTTATGATGCTCGTCCGGATGATGGAGGTCACCTGGCACATCAGCTCCAACATCCTCAACAGGTGCCTCAGCGCTCCCTTGCTGGGGACCACCTCCTCGCCGCCCCCACAACCCCGTGGGATAGCCCTGCCTCGCTGTGATGACCCAAAAGGACATCTTGTGTTAATTTAGCAAAAACTGTGTTTCGAGGCCCCAAAATCTTCCGTTAATCTCACCTTGATGTGCGTGCACAACCCGAACGCGTAGCCGGGAAGCCTTTATGTAAAATGAGTTAAATAGTTGAATTGATGATAATTAATGGAATAAAGTTGACTTTGGTCAACATTTTTGGTAAACGGACCCGGACCCATGATTTGACGGTCCCGAAGAGTTCGTATGAAAATATGGGACCTGGGCGTATGCCCGGAATCGAATTTCAAGGTCCCAAGTCCGATAAATAAATTTTTAAAGGAAATTATTTTCTGGAAATAATAAAGACCTTTGAAAATGAACTTTGATGTGAAATCTTTGTTACCGATCTCGTATTATGGTTTCGGAGCCCGGAACAGGTTCAATATGTGTTATGTGAGTTATTTGTAAAATTTGGAAAGAAACGGACTTGGTTTGACGTATTTCGGATCAAAATTGGAAAAATTGATAGTTTATGAAGTTTGAGGAAATTTTATGAATTTTTGAGTTTAATTCATTGTTTTTATGTTATTTTAGTGGTTTAATTGCTCGAATAAGTTCGTAGGATGATTTTGAAGTCGTGTGTATATTTGGTTTTGAGCCCCGAGGGCTCGGGTGAGTTTTGGGTAGGTGTCGGGGTGCAAAAGAGTTGGGAAAATCTGGTGTTCTGCTGTTTCTGGTATTTTGTGATTTGCCTCCACGATCGCGATGTTCATATGGCTGGGGGTTGGGAAATTACCCTACGCGAACGCAGGGCCTAGGACGCGATCGCAGAGCTTGGGGGTAGTGCTCTACGCGACCGCGAGAGACCTCACGCGATCGCATAGCGTTAAAGGGATATGAGGGCAGGGGTAGCGTGTTGCTCTACGCAAACGCGGTCGCTTGGTCGCGATCGCGATGGTCATTGTCCATTACTCTCCGCGATCGCAGCCCTCTCTTCGCGATCGCGTAGGCTTATTTCGCCCAGTCATTTTAAAGCCTTAAAAACAGAATGCTATTACAGGATTTTGATATCTTTCACCATTTTCTTCTTCTCCACTCTTCTTGGGCGGTTCTTAGGAGACCATTCCACCATAGCTTCATAGGTAAGTGTTCTTAACTCTAATTTCTTTCATTTTCCTTCATCAATCACTAGATTCTAGGTCTAAAAACATGAAATCAAAGGTAGAAATTGGGGGTTTGGGGTAGAGTTAGGGCTTTTGGAAATTTTGGGAATTCAACCTCATTTTGGGGTCGAATTTCAAAACAAATTGTATATTCGGGTTCATGGGGGAATGGGTGACCAGGTTTTGGTCCGAACCTCGGGTTTGGACCAAGCGGGCCCGGTTCGAATTTTGGTAATTTGGGAAGAATTATGGGAAATGTATAATTAGGATTTGGGATTGAGTTATTGAATAATTATTGATGTTATTAAGTCAATTATGTCTAGATATTATCGTTTCAAAGTCGGATTCAAGAGGAAAGGTCGTGATTGAGGCTTGACTTGCATTATTGGAGTCGAGGTAAGTGTTTGGCCTAACCTTAGCTTGAGGGAATAGGTATAGAGTCTTATTTGCTATGTGTAATTCATGTCCAACGTATAGGTGAGGTGTCGGGTACCTATATGTTGTGGTCAAGCATGCCCGTGAGTCGAATTTTGATGAGTTATTAATGTCTTTGATATTCTCCGTGTTGTGAATTACCGGGAACCTTGGAAGTGGTACCTTGAGGTTACTTCATGACGTAGAAAGTTCTTGATTATGTGTTTGATTGAGGGTTTTACTGTTGATATGATACTTCTGAGTGAGATTGGTTATAGCTGAGTCCCTTTCCGGGACAATAGAATTTGGTTGATTATGTATGTACATTTGAAATGTCGCATTGTTAAACTTTCATATCAACTGTTGTTTTTATATTCATCATGCACGAGGGAACATTCTGTGTCAATGATTATTATTTATGCACGAGGTAACATTACGTGCCAATGATTATATTATTTATGCACGAGGGAACATTCTGTGTCAATGATTATTATTTATGCACGAGGTAACATTACGTGCCAATGATTATATTATTTATGCACGAGGGAACATTCTGTGCCGATGACTATATTATTTATGCACGAGGGAACATTCCGTGCCAATGATTATATTATTTATGCACGAGGGAACATTCTGTGCCAATTGATTATTATTTATGCGCGAGGGGACATTCTGTGCCGATTGATTATTATTTATGCGCGAGGGGACATTCCGTGCCGATTGATTATTATTGATGCACGAGGGGACATTCCGTGCCGAGTCATTATTATTTATGCGCGAGGGGACATTCCGTGCCGTGTATTTTGAGACTATGCACGAGGGGTCGTGTCGTGCCTTTTTCTGTCTATTTTACCTGTTTCGAGTTGTTATTTCCTGCTTTACTTCTACTTTCCAGTTAGTACTTGAGTCTACTGTTTTAGCAATTGTTGCCCCTTTTATCCCCAGTATGTTCTTCCCCGTAACTGTATTCTTGTTTATTTTCTGCTATACTATTGAATTGCACAGGTACAATTTGTTATCGTGTCCTAGCATTGTCACTACTTCGCAAAGGTTAGGCTCGGCACTTAATCAGTACATGGGGTCGGTTGTACTGATGCTACACCTGGACTTCTTTATGTTGTGCAGATTACGCAGCCAGACCCATTGGACCTCGTTAGGGAGAGTATCATTCAGTCCATTCCAGACGACACCAAGGTAGTTTCGCAGGCATTCGTGGATCTCGGCGTCACTGTCTATCTTTCATTATGTCATCTATGTGTTTCCAGATAGATATATCATTTTATTTCAAACTGTTATTTTTAGCTAAATCTTAGACTGGTTCGTGAGGTTGTGACTCCATTTCTGGATTTTGTACTTAAAGAGATTTCTTCGTTATTAGCTATTGTTATTTATATTTTGTTAATGCTTCCGCACTTATCTCAATTATCTAGTCAGTGTTTTTTATTTTTCACTTGTTAATAAATCAATTTGGTTAATACGTAGGCTTGCCTAGCGAGGGCAACGTTAGGCGCCATCACGGCCTGAAGGTGGGATTTCGGGTCGTGACACTCGCGGGCCAGCCTCGCCTCGTGGGACACTACCTCATCGAGCACCCTTACCTCGTGGGACACGCCTACCTCGCTGGTACTGCTCTGGCGCCACATAAGCAGGGTCGTGTCCTAAGCGCCGATCCTCTCGGGCTCGCTGCAGTGTCCGGGCAACCACCTCTCTAACCTGCCGACCATAATAGTGCAAAGTGGTCGCTCCCTCGCCGGCATGCTGCTGCATCTGCATTCCCAACTGGTAGAATAGATGTAGGCCAATAGCTTGCACAACGTATAAAATATAAATTACGAAATGCTAGCTTACAGTTATATAAGTAAGAATACCAAATAACATGTCGGTGCCTCGTGTCTCCCGGAATATGAAACGTACCGACCGCCAGCTCGATGAATAGAATTTTTGACAAAAAGTCGGGTAACGCCACGGTACCAGCGCATATAATCATGAAAAGTATCCGTTCGGCTCGGTAAAGGGGGGGGGGGGCGTAATCAGGTCTTGTCGTCGGTCCCAAGTATCAACTTGCGCCTCTAGCCATGCCACATATGCGTTGTCCACCCTGGAACGATCATCCCGCTGGTAATGTATGGGCTTCCATGTGGGCAGTGTCGGTACAAGCTGGGGACGAACAAAGTGGCGAAGTACCCGCTCTGTGGCATGATGTTCTACAATATCAAGGCACATCAGCGGGACGGAAGAGCTCCAAATAAGTCGGCCGACCGAGCAATAATCGGGCATGCCAGCTATCAACTCGTTGCTGTATAGCGAACTATTAAGTAACAACAGAAAAAGTGTGTATATGCAACATATGTGAAGCTATGCCAAGTAAATTTAGGTATACATTTACCTGTGCGCCCTCAAGCAAATAAAAAAAATCACTACAAAGGGGAAGATCATGCAGAGCCTCATAATCTCGTACATATCCCCGGTGGAGAACCCACCTCCTAGCTAGAGGGAGAAGCGGAGGTGGTACATCAGGAGGTAATGGTGGTAGAGGTGGTTGAAACTGCAGGAACTGCCTCCAGGCCCAAACCTAACATACAAAGTTGACATAAAATTTCAAACATATTTTTACTAGGTATGTTATAATGAATAGAGTATTCGAATATGTTTTCACCTGTAGCAATATGCAAAATCCACATACGTCATGTTGGGTGCCCATGCTCGCCTGACACATCTACCTGTACAAGTAGGCGAGAACAGAAACACCCCAGCTGTACTGGGGTAAATCATCTAGCCGCTCAAGATGATGAAGAAATCTCAAGCTGACTAGGTTCCCCGAAGTGTTCGGGAATAAGACCCTTCCAAATATAAGGAGTAGCAGAAACCTCGTATACCGGTGAATATGCAAATCCTTTGTATCGCCAGTGATGTAGGGTGCAATATCTCCAAATGCTGTCGAATAGTCGTCAACTGCCGACGACTGGCCCCGGCCTGTGTTGTCTCATCCTGTGGCCTGAAACCAGTGAGCTGTTGCAGCATGTCCACATACTACCCACGTGTCATCTCTCGCATGGCCTGCGGCAGAGCGACGGGGTGTCCATTAACGGGTAACCCATATAAAACCTCCATGTCCTGCAGTGTGATGGCGGCCTCGCCAATGGTCAGGTGGAATGTGTGCGTCTTCAGTCACCACCGCTCTATCAGGGCCGTGACCAAAGACCAATCGAGCTGCAGTCGCCCGATCTCCAAAATCCTGTAGAAGCCCGTATCCTACAAGCGTCTGACTACACGGGGATGGAGAACTTTTCCCTTCAGAAAATCCCACATGTCGTCCACTCTCCTGGCGCGGAGAGCCTGGGCCAGTAACTCTTCTTCCCATTTGTGGTCGGACATATGATCGCCCTGTAACGACAGTAGCTCATCGCAGAAAGGTCCGGGATGCATAGGCGGCACGTCCATGTCGTCTACTGTAAATTAAACAACATTAATTACATGTTTGTTTGTAAGTTAAATAATTAATTTTTATAATTGTATAATATTTAATTATTAAGTATTCACATATGGTTTCCAGGGTCGATATTTGAGTCCCAGTAGCACCAAGCTATCCTGAATTCTTGTATGTGTTAGTTTTATTATTTTACATGTTAGTTTTATAATTTTATATGCTTGTTTGTAAATTAAATTATTAATTTTTATAATTATACAATATTTAATAATCAAATATTCACATATGGATTCCAGATTCGATATTTGAGGCCTAGTAGCACCAAACTATCTTTAATTCTTATATGTGTTAGTTTTATTATTTTACATGTTAGTTTTATTATTTTATATGCTTATTTGTAAATTAAATAATTAGTTTTTATAATTATAGAAGATTTAATTGGACAGAGTTTGTGTTTGATCTATCAGTTATTATGACATATTTTTGAGTATAAGAGATACTTAAACTACAGGGATACTACCCTAAAAGGCTCTACATTTTACTATGCTAAAAGGGCACTATATTACTAGTCTTTAAGCAAATAAAAAATCTAAACCAGATAAAAATAACAAATACATTTAATCACAAAACATTCACGAAAATACATACAAAACAGTAAAAGCAATTTATTAACATTTTTATTAACAAATAATAATGATTTTTTATATTTTTTTAGCACACTAATATCTTAGTCTGGATAAAAATAATATACCAGTTTAATCGCTATAAAAACACAAAACAACATGGAACACATTCAAAACAACTAATATGCATTATTTATACGAGTTTCGGCGTAAACTAAATCAGAATACCTCGATTTATGATTTTCGAAAAGTTGAAGAATTGAATATTTGAGTCCGAAGCAAGCAACCCACAACAAGAAAAGTCTTGGCTTGGATTTGGGACCAAACTCTTTACTTTTTGTGGGACAGATGGGGTACAATCGAGTTTTTCATCTCGTTAATGGGGGGTGGGGGTGGGGTGGGGGGTTGAATTATGTTTGAGCGTGGGGGAAGGGAAGGGGACATCTATTTTATCCATGTATGGCGCGGTTTATCAAGGCACTTTACATGGACGTCTAATCAGCTTCCAGGTATATCGCCTCTAAGAAAGGTTTTTTATATATAACGCCCTTTTAAAGAGCGCTATACCTTAACGTCCAAAACGGACGTTAAAATATAGCGCCTTTTAAAAGGGTGTTATATATAAAAAGGTTACTAGTTTTTTTTTCACCCTTATTTCGGTCTCTTGAGTCAAAAAGAACCACACGTTGGTTCTAGACTCTTCATACCTTTCTCCATCTAAATAGCAGATATGTGTTTTGTTATTCAATCTGCATTACTGTAATAAATAATAAAAAACAGTAAACTTTCTGTAATAAGAAAAACAGAAACAGAAAGTTAGCATGAACAGAATACTGAAATGATTTCTGAAAAAACAATTTTGAAATAAATCAGTCCACTGAATATACAGTGTGTCCTTAAGGAAATTATTCCTCTTAAGTACCCGAGGTGATAGAATATTATCCTCCCATGATAGAACAATTTAACTCACTAAAGTGTTGGTACCAAAAATGCCGATAAAACAGCGAACCACTCGAATGTTGTATACTACAATAGAAATTTTGTGCAGAATAAGAAGAAGAAAATCAGAAAATTTCTTGAGGAAAGATTCTGGGATTCAAAGCATATTTATAGATTTTATGGCACTGTTTCTAAAAAGGTTTGCAACATTGGCTGTTGGGAATGCGGGAAAATGGATTTAACCAATCAATTTTTGACCGAAGCCGAGCAAGCGAGCGACGGCGCGAGGCTCGCCGTCTTCTTAACTCTTTAAGAGATTGAAGAAGAGCAATTGCATATATACCCATCAAAAGTTTTTTCTTTCTCCAATATGGGACAATGTCCCCTTGTTAAGGAGAGAAACTCAAATATTTTATTTTCTCTGTATTTCTCATTCACCCTCTTTAAGCTAAATCAACCTTAAAAAGCTCAACATATTTGTGAGAGAGTTTGAATCTACACCTAATCAACAAATCATGCGTTGCACTCTTATTACTGGGCTAAAGCCTCGATAACTCGACTCGAATTATATATAGTAAAATCTGTTTAAAGATTATAGTAGTAAATATTTATACTGAATTAATATTTATTGTCATAAAATAAGTAGTAAGCAGAATGATATTTTTCTGCATGTCGAATGTTGGCGTGTGAAGGTAATCAAAGGAAAATGCGAAATGTTTGACTTTCAGTAATCAAAAAAAGAAAGAATTGGTTAGAGTACGTAGTTTACTTGCCGGGAAGAGAAAGGAAAAAAACCTAAGGAGGAAATCAGTTTTGCTTTCTGTTTTCTGTTAACAGAAGAGTCAGTTCCCTATAAACAAAGCAAAGCTTGCACTTCTCCACTACTCACCACCATGCATCATTGCAAACACCAAACTCAACTCCATATTCTTTTAAGAAATATTTAATAAAACATAACTTATAGTACAAATTACTTTTTAAATTATTATCTGTAGAAAAAAATTTCTTAATTATTTAATGCGGACTTGAATAATCAAAGCCAACCAGCCTACTCGCGACGAACCTTCTATCACAACTGTGAGATGCTACTCCTTATCGCAATTGGAAGAATAATATATACAAGTGATCATGTTGATCAAATGAAGTTTGAAACTGCTCGAATAGTGGACAGTAATTAATAGGATTAATGATAATTTAGTTTGATGGATCGTGCAAAGTTAACGATTTTGTGATATTATGATACTGATCATTGTTCAATAAAAAATTTCTGGGGAATATAATTATTCCTTCTAGAGCACACATGATATCTCACCGTAATGCACAGAGAGTAGGTGATTTATTTATATGAAAATTAAATTATGCTGGAATTTTAATATTTTGAAATTGAGTAACTCGATTGGTCGTGCGATTTTTCAAACTTTGTCATTCAATAATTCAGAATGTTTGGTCAAACTTTTGGATATTTATTTATTTCTCTTTATCCGTTTAATTTGCAAGCAGGGAAGTGAACAAGTCAACTTATTAGTCGATCTTAGAAATGTAAATGATTATTTAATATAACATGATAAGCTAGCTAAGAAGAATATGTGACACCACGCTTCCTGCACCATTCATAGAATTATAATTCCAGCAGTCCAAAATAATATTGACATTTCGTAGTCGTTTGGACATAAGCATTGTAAAATTCTACAAAATGGTGAAAAAAAATTTCAAGTGAAAATGGTACTTGAAATTTAGAGTTGTGTTTGGACATAAATTTTAGTTTGGATTGTTTTTGAAGTTTTATGGTTGATTTGAGTTAAAATTTTGAAAAATAGTTTTTTGGAGTTTTTCAAATTTATCAAAAATTTCCGAAATGCATCTTCAAAAATTGAAAATTTTATGTAACAAACGCTGATTTCGAAAAATTCGAAAAATAGTGAAATTTTTTTGGAACTTTTTTTTTATGTCCAAACGGGCTCGATTCGGAACAACTCTTTTTGGTTTTCCAACCCGGTGTCCGATACCCGTATTGGAGTCCGATTATATTCGGATTCGCACCGCAGAGAACCCTATTCGGGGAGAAGTGTTCTCTATCAAAGATTTTTTCATACCCATGACTCAAACCCGAGACTTTTGGTTAACTCAAATTTTATTCCATGCTAGGCTGCTACCTACCTTCCAAATCACCATGGTTTTATTTGCTTTTCTTTCTTTCTATATTGTCTCCCTTCTTTCAGTTGTAATTTGCATTATCCAACTCAACATGACTAGCAAAAGTAAACACAATTAGGTACTGAATATAAGAAATGAAAAAAACGTAATATCGAAGTAATGAGCAAGGAAATATGCAGCCCTGCTGGTGAGTGGAGCCCTCCCTGGCCCATCCAACTAATTATGTTGAAATTAGATTAGGATTATGAACATGAAGTAGTACACCTCAATCAATAAAACGAATTTAATTTAATGAGCGGAGGTGGAGCCAGAATTTGAAGGTTATGGGTTCTGATCTTCTCATTGAACTCTAACGTGTTTTAGTTACTGGATTCGCAATTAATATTTTTTTATTTTTAATAAATTTTCTTATACAAATATAATTTTAAACAAAAGTTACTGTGTTCGTCCGAGCTTGTAATTATTACAACCTCCGCTTCTGAGGATGAGTGTATTCTTACATGTTGTGGCAGATTATCTGCTTTTTTTTTAGATTACTACTCTCAATTTTTATAATTTATTATCTATAATTATCTTTTAAATTCTTAATAAAGTAAAACTTCTTTTATAGTGTCTTATATTAGAAGTTAAACTCAGATCATAGCGATGACAAAAGGAAAAAACCCTCAATTTCCTTTTTGACCCCAAGAGAATTTGTGATACTTAAATTGCAATTGATAATAATGAGAGTACCAATAATCATATGTTTATTATTGCAAACTCTTAATACGATAGATAGGACTTATGATTAGATCCAACTGCAAATTGGAGACAATGGTTGGTTGCTTTTAGCTCTAGTTCATAGACAAATTTAATTACTGATGATACAAGACTTCAATATATCTAGTTGACGCCCCCACCCACTAAAATTAAAACCAAACTAGGGTGTTTTTGATATAACGGAAAATATTTTCAAGAAAATATTTTTTTGAAAAATAAAAAGTAATTACTTATTTTTCGGTGTTTGATATTAAATTAGTGAAAATAATTTCTCAAGAATATTCATAGATAATTTAGATACAATAAATATGAAGCCATAAGATTTCCAACCAACAATCTTCCGAACCCACAAATTCCATAAACATCCGAACCGCTAAACTTTCGAACCCGTAAAATCTATAATTTTTAAACCTGCAAACTTCCAAACACATAAACCTCTGAACTCATTGTTGGAATTTAAAGCCATTGGGCTTTAAAGACAAGGAGTGTGAATTGGAAAATGGTGGGAAATAAAATGGAGGAAAATGAAAATTTGAATCAAGTGAGTTTTGTCATGAACTTTGTACCACATTGGTGAAAGACAACTACACTTGTGTGTATAAATATAGAATCACTTCTTAGAGCTCTTAAAAGGAGTTGAAGAGAATGAACCCTAGCGCAGTCGTCGTCGCTCGGCTCGGCTTCGACTTCGGCTTCGAAAAATGATCGATAAGATTATTTTTGGACAAAAGTTATTTAAGAATTAATTAAGTGCTAGTTAGTTCATTAACGTAATTAGCAAAGGAATCAAGAAATGCATAAAGGGAGTCGAGGGCGAATAAGGAGAGATACCAACCCTATGTCGAAGACCGAAGAAACACTTGAGGCATAATATACCTCGAAATGATCGAAGGACGGATCGAGGCCAAAGTTCCTGGGGACTCATGAGAAAAACCAGGTTCGACAGGCACTCGGGACCGTTGGAGGCACCCCAATTGTCAGAATACAACTTCAACATCGATGCATCAGACATCCTATCATCCATAGGCAAGATTAGAGATACCAGGTGGCCCAAGCCCATGCAGTCAGATCCTTCCCAGAGGAACCCCAACTTAATGTGCAAATACCATGGCACTTACAGTTATATGACCGAAGATTGCATACAGTTTCGAGAAGAGGTAGCCCGATTGTTCAACGAAGATCACCTTCGATAGTTCCTCAGCGACCGAGCCAAGAACATTTTCGAGAGAGAGATGAAAATAGAAAGAATGAGCAAGAGGAGCCGCATCATGTCATTCATATGATCATCGGAAGAATCAACGTCCCGCAGGGACCCATATTCAAACGAACAAAAGTATCCATCACAAGGGAGAAGCGATCTCGGGACTACATTCCCGAGGACACCCCCACATTTAACGAGTAAGACATCGAGTCCCTATCTCAACCTCATAATGATGCACTGGTAATCTCTATCCTTTTAAATAAAATTCAAGTTAAACGTGTGATCGTGGATCCAGGTAGTTCGGCCAATATAATCAGGTCGAGGGTCGTGGAGCATCTCGGGTTTCTCGACCAAGTCATACCCGCCTCTCGAGTCCTGAATGGATTCAACATGACGAGCGAAACAACGAAGTGGGAAATCATCCTCCCAGTCAATGTGGCCAGGACCATACAAGCCACCAAATTTCATGTCATCGAAGGTGACATGAGGTACACCGCCTTACTTGGAAGGCCATGGATTCATAACATGAGGGTGGTACCGTCAACTCTTTATCAAATGATGAAGTTCCCAACAAAGGATGGAGTGAAAACTGTATATGGAGAGAAGCATGCAGCCAAAGAGATGTTCGCAGTGCATGACTTGGCACCGATATCGGCTCCATCTACCTCGGAGAAATCAAAAGGCGAACAAGTAGCTAAATAGCAATCACAGGCCATACCCTCGGTTGATCCCGAAGAACAGGTGATCGATGAACATGTGGTATAGGATGGGGAAGAAGACTTCCTCAAACCCCGAGCCTTTATTTCCCCCGAGGAATCAGATGCAACGAAGTCCACTATCGAAGAATTCGAGCAGGCAGTGTTGATTGAGCATCTTCCAGAACGAAAGGTATACCTGGGAACAGGACTAACCCCTGAACTCAGGAAAAAACTTATTCAATTTCTTATTGATAACATTGATTACTTCTCTTGGTCCCATTTAGATATGACAGGGATCCCACCGGAGGTAACCACCCATCGATTAAGTGTCGATCCCAGGTTCAAACCGGTGAAGCAAAAAAGGAGGCCTCAATCCGAGGTAAAGCATACATTCATCAAAGATGAGGTAACTAAGCTTCTTAAAATAGGATCCATTAGGGAGGTAAAATACCCCGAATGGCTAGCTAATGTAGTAGTAGTCCCAAAAAAGGGAAATAAATTGAGAATGTGTGTAGATTACAAAGATTTGAACAAAGCATGCCCTAAAGATTATTTTCCATTACCAAACATCGGTCGTCTAATCGATGCTATGGCTGGCCACGAGATCATTACTTTTCTCGACGCCTACTCCAGGTACAATCAAATTCAAATGAACCCGGAGGACCAGGAAAAGACTTCGTTTACCACGAAGTATGGCACATATTTCTATAATGTAATGCCCTTAGGGATAAAAAATGCGGGAGCTACATACCAATGCCTAGTTAATAAGATGTCCGAACGTCAAATAGGAAAGTCTATGGAGGTTTACATTGATGACATGTTAGTTAAGTTCCTGCACTCAGAGTACCATTTGTCTCATTTGCAGGCGACGTTCGATAATCTAAGAAGATACAACATGAAGCTCAACCACGAGAAATGCGCTTTTGGAGTCGGCTTGGAAAAATTTTTGGGCTTCATGGTGTCAAACAGGGGGATCGAGATCAACCCCGGCAAAATCAAATCCACTGAGGATTACAACGGCTGACCGGATGGATAGCAGCCTTAAGCCGATTCATCTCGAGGTCATCGAATCGGAGTCATCACTTTTTCTCCCTCCTCAAGAAGAAAAATAAATTCGAATGGACTTCGGAATGCCAACGGGCCTTGGAAGAATTAAAATGGTATCTATCGAGCCCACATTTGCTCCATACCCCGAAGGAGGATGAAACATTATACTTGTATTTGGCCGTGTACGGAGTTGCCGTAAGTGGCGTGTTGGTTCGAGAAGAACAAGGTACGCAATTCCCTGTTTATTACATAAGTCGGACCCTGGGAGATGCTGAAACCATGTATCCACACTTAGAAAAATTAGCTCTTGCATTAGTAAGTGCATCTAGGAAGTTGAAACCATACTTTCAATGTCATCCTATATGTGTGTTAACTACATATCCACTTCGAAACATCTTGCATAAGCCCGAATTATCGGGTCGATTGGACAAATGGGCCATCGAACTTGGAGGGTACGATATCGAATATCGACCTCGAACGGCTATCAAGTCTCAAATTTTAGCAGACTTTGTGGACAATTTTACGCCTACCCTCGTGCCCGAAGTAGAAAAAGAACTCTTGTTAAAAACAGGCACATCATCCAGGGTATGGACCCTCTTCACTGACGCTGCCTCAAATGTGAAAGGGTCCGAGCTCAGTATAGTTATAAAACCGCCTACAGGTGGCATAATTAGGCAATCCATAAAAACTTTGAAGTTGACTAACAATGAGGCCGAGTATAAGTCCATGATTGCAGGTATCAAACTAGCCAAGAGCCAAGGAGCGGAGGTCATCGAGGCAAAATGTAACTCTCTTTTGGTCGTTAACCAAGTAAATGGAAGCTTCGAAGTTCGATAATACAGGATGCAAAGATACTTAGACAAGCTTCAAGTGACATTGCATCGCTTCGAAGAGTGGACCCTGGTCCATATACCTCGAGAACAGAATAGCGATGCTGATGCACTCGCAAACTTGGGATCCTCGTTTGAAGAAAATGACATAATCCCAGGGACTGTCGTACAACTATCAAATTCGGTGATCAAAGAAGGCCATGCAGAAATCAACTCAACGAGTCTAACATGGGATTGGAGAAACAAGTACATCGACTACTTGAAACATGGGAAGCTCCCCACGGACCCAAAAGAATCAAGGGCCCTTCGAGCCAAAGCAACCCGATTTTCACTCGATGAGAATGGAACATTGTATAGGAGGACCTTCGATGGGCCACTAGTAGTGTGCTTGGGACCGGGGGATACCGACTATGTGCTACGAGAAATCCACGAAGGCACTTGTGGAAACCACTCTGGTGCTGATATTTTAGTTCGAAAGGTAATTAGAGTAGGGTATTACTAGGATAGCATGGAAAAGGACACCAAGGAGTTCGTTCAAAGATGTAACAAATGCCAAAGATTCGCACCAACCTGGTGAACAACTACACTCAATCCAATCCCCGTGCCCATTAATGAAATGAGGGATGGACATTGTCGGCCCCTACCAACGGCACCAGGTAAAGCTAGATTTATCCTGTTTATGAAATGGGTAGAAGCGCAGGCCTTCGAGAAGGTAAGAGAAAAAGAAGTCGTTGACTTCATATGGGACCACATCATATGTCGATTCGCGATCCCCTCCGAGATTGTGTGTTATAATGGAAAGCAGTTCATCGGTAGCAAGGTGACGAAATTCCTCGAGGATTATAAAATCAAAAGGATCCTATCGTCGCCTTACCACCCAAGTGTAAATGGTCAAGCCGAGTCCACAAACAAAACTATCATTCAAAACTTAGAGAAGAAGTTAGAGAATGCGAATGGGAAGTGGAGAGAAGTGTTTCCCGAAGTACTATGGGAATATCGAACAACTTCGAAGTCGAGCACATGGGACACCCCGTTCTCTTCGGTATAAGGGTCCGAGGAATTGATACCAGCCGAAGTAGGGGAACCGAGCGTCAGATTTCAGCATGCCATCGAGGACTCAAACAACGAGGACATGAATACCCCCTCGAGCTACAAGATGAAAAGCGCGAGGCTGCACTGGTTCGAATGGCCGCTCAAAAACAAAGGATCGAAAATTACTAAAATAGAAGAACAAACCCTCGATACTTCAGAGTCTGGGACTTGGTTCTAAGGAAAGTCATCCTCAGCACTCGAAACCCAAATGAAGGGAAGCTAGGACCTGTTGGGAAAGACCGTACCGTGTCCTCGGAGTAGTAGGCAAATGATCCTACAAGTTTAGCACTATGGAAGGCGAACAACTACCAAACATTTGGAATATATCACTGCAAAAACAATATTATTGCTAAGGTATAACCTTCTCCTTTTTTATTTATATTTTCACACTAACTTTTTGCAGATATCGATTGGAGATATCGAAACACCCTTCAACTCGAAGACCATGGGTTTTAAAGCATGCGTTGCACTCTTTTTCTCTTAGATCGGGTTTTATCCCAAATGGGTTTTACCGGCAAGGTTTTTAACGAGGCAACACCTATATGCTACCTAAGGAAAACTCAACAAGTATTCAAGGCTTCTTTTCTATCAACCTCAAATACTGGGGGGCTTCACCCTCGGAGGTTAATTTTTCGAAGAAAGCAAGTAATGCAAAAGAGGGCCTCGATAGGAGAATGTTGTAATGGGCCAAATGGTCGAATGAATCGTGTTTGTGTAAAATAAGTCAAGCCCAAATTGCAAAATCATGTACGCATGAATCAATCATTTGAAGAAGCATTCTTATTATAGCAAAACACTTTGTGCCTCAAAGAAGCCTGCTATTTCATAAAACGACTCAAGGGACAAATACACTCGAACACTCAGGGATTGTCTTCGACAGTCAACTTATCGAATCATCAAAAACTCGAACTCATAAGACATCAATCAGGCATAATCGAACTCATAAGACCTCAATCAGGCATATCCGAACTTATAAGGCCTTAAATAAGGCATCCCCCCGATATTTAGGCCAAGGCTACATATCTGAACTTATAAGACCCCTAAAAATGCATACCCTCGATATTAAGGTCGAGGCACTCGGGGACTAAAAGTTACGACCAAATATAAAGACTATGGTCATATGAAAAGGCTACGGCCGAAATAATGCGGCTCGGAGATGTCTGACTTCTGCCATAAAACTAAAGGCCTTCAAATACTTCGAAAAAATTAGTTAAATCAGGCTACCCTCGACATAAGCAAAGGGGTTTCGATAATATCAACCGAACAATGTAATGGCTTCGAGAAAATCCGCTTTTGAGAGGACCTCACGAGGTACTCAATTATCGTCGCACATAGAATTGTAATCGAGGTTCCTATCAATCGAACCTTCGAAAAGTCAGACGGATATAAAAACATGCCAAGGCATAATAAAATTTTTAAAAGTCTTTAGCCAGAATGAGAGAAAATTGTAGCCATTTTAGAGGTCGAATTGACCCAATCTAAAAAGAGCCTAAGGGACGATATGTAAGAGCCTAAGGGATGATATGTAAGAGCCTAAGGGCCGAAGTGAAAAGAGCCTAAGGGCCAATGTCTTAAAGGCTAAGGGTCGATACCTAAAAGAACTTAAAGGCCGAAGCACACTGTGCTCGAGACTTACCTAGTTCGAACTCAAAAATCCCGAGCTAAAGCTTAAGCTCAAAAATCGGACCCTAAGTGGCCGCCTATTATCGATCATTGATCAAACTCGAAACATTAGGATTTATATTCTAAGTCCAAAATATCGTACTAGTCGTCAACTCAAATCTCAAAAGCAAAAACAAAGGCAAAATGGAAATTAACATAAAGACGAAGAGCGAAGATGAAACAAAAAGGTCCTTTTATATATCCAAATGGTGTTCATAAAAGTACATTTACAGAAGCTCCCACATGGAGCCCTTACACAAAAAAGGAAAACAATATAAGCCTAATCTTCTGTCGGTGCCTCTTCCCCCTCGGGGAATTCATCTTCGGCTTCACGACTCTCCGAGCCACTAATGGAATCCTCGTCGAGAATGATCAGTGCATCCGATTCTTCTTCTAAGGCTTTCACTTTCTCGATCTCGGTAGAAAGATCAAAATCTTTAGCATGTATCTCCTCGAGAGCCTACCTCCGAGATTCCAATCGAGCATGATCAAGAGCACAAGTTAGCCTGAGCTCGGCTTCAGTGGATACTTTCTTAGCCCGAGCATTTGCAGCAGCAGCATCAGTCCGATACGAGGACATGAGGGCATCAACTTCGTACTTGGTTTTGGACAACTCGGCAGTCGATTCAGCATGAAGCTCCTTATAATGGCGGTTTTCTCCCTTTGCACCTTGAAGTTGGTGCTCAGCTGAGGTCATTTTCTCTCGAATAGTGTCCTTCTCGGAGGTTACCTCATCCATACACTGCTTTAGTCCGAGGATCTTAGTGTCTTTGACCCTAAGATCCTCCTGCAGTTGCCCCGCCAGGTCATCATTCTACTTGAGTTGAAAGAGTTGAATTAAGGCATTAGAACACTAAAATGAGTAAGTGTAAAACAATCCCTCAAAGACTATGTTACCTGCTCGATGAAATCAGCCAGTTCTCGAGACGCCTCCTCCGAACGGGATCGAAGGTCCTTAAGTTCCCCCTCTTTTCGGACATAAAGGGCCTTGAAGTCATCGTGTTCCAATGTGAGCTTCCTAAGCTCGTCTTCACATCGGGCAAGCTCTGCCCGAGACTTGGAGAAAGCCTGGTCATAGAGCATCACGGCCTGGTCACGAAGAAAGGAAGTTAGATAGGCACAGATTAAATCTCAAACATAGTTGTTAAAAGACAAAATATACCTGCTTTCAAAGCCTATCAGCCTCTTCGAATATAAACGAGGCATCCCAGCAAGGCATTCCTCGAAGATATCATTCTCCCTGTGGGATGCCCCCTCTTCAGGAGTCTTCATGTCCTGGGCATCCCATATCTGCCCTTGAGAAAAAATGGGCCTTGTGGAGAGTCACCCACGTTGACCACCCCGAGTGGATTGATCGGGGCCTTCTCTTTTCTTCGAGGAGCTTCAGGGTTGGTTCCTTCGAGATCTTCGACCGAGTACTTTTCAGCACAAAATGCATTCTGGTCATCAGCCAGTTCAGGGACGGGGCCCGAGCTCCCTTCGGAGATCCTCTCAGCTCGAGATCGAACCACCTCAGCAGCCTTCGATGCAGTAACCTTTGAAGCACTGGTGCTGTTTCCCCTCCGAGTAACTAACGGGAAGGCATCGCCTTCACCCGCAGTCTCATCTCCTACTTCGACCTCAGCACGAAGGCTCGCCGCAACCTCGGGAGTCAAAGCCACTGTGTCGGCTTTAGGTTTTCGAGCTTTGGCCTTTTTTGGTTTCGGAGACTCCGCCGGCGTGTCCCTCCTTCTCTTCTTATCCTTGGCGGGTTTTGGGGTATCTACTTCGCCAGGCGGGGGCGTCCTCATTAAAACGGCTTCTCCGAGGCCTACATAAGCACAAAAGGTTAAGTGTGCTACCAATAGATATTTTCACTAAGAAATTTAAAAAACAACAGTAATAAAAACTCACCATGGTTTTTGGCCTCCCATCGACCTCTGGCCAAGTCACGTCAGACGCGCTCAGCATATGTGGAGGAATCTAGTTGTTGAACCCAGCCCGGGAGGTAAGGGTGTATTGTGGTAGGGGCCCAGCCCGGGATCGGCCTAGGCCCGTCAGCCCATATGGGCTTTGGGCTAAACGGTCTGGACCATATGGTCCGGGACCAAGCGATCCTAAGAGCCCACAGTGGGACGGTCCTAACTGGTGAGACCGTGAGCCCGGGACCGGCTTCCATTGGTGGGCCGGTTCAACCGGGCCTAACGACTATTTTTCAATTTGTTTTTTTAAAATTGGCCAACGGTTGGAAATTTAAAAAATAGTCATTGGCCTGCCAATTTAGCCGTTTGGCACTTTCAAAAATAGCCATTTGCGCCATAAACTTTGTTTTAACCCCAAACTTTTTATAATTACACGTTTTCCCTATTCTCAACTATAAATAACCCCTCATTCTTTCATTTTTTCTCACAAAATCATCAATCTCTCTCTAATTTCTTCTATAATTGCTTACTTTATTATTACAATTTGTGAAAAATTGTGAAGTTGGTGAATTCAAGTACTCAAGTCTTCAACGATATACAATTTTCAAGAAGTTGTTCGTCAATTCGGTAAACTCGTTCCAACTCCTATTTCGTCTAGTTCGCAATCATCTAAAAGAACTACGGGACTAAAAGCACTTAGCGCTTGGAGGGGGTTAAGGGGTTCTCAAGGTGAAAATATTGATGATAGTTCATAACTAAATGAGCTTCAAGTTTATTTGTCGCAAGGACTTGAATCAGAGAATCCCGCCAGCTCCTTTAATATTTTGGAATGGTGGAAGGACAAAGAAAAATACTATCCGGTTCTTTCAAGGATGGCTCGAGATATTTTAAGTATTCAAGCTTCAACAATGGCATCAGAGAGCGCTTTCAGTCAAGCGAGATTTCAAATCGGTGATCATAGAGCTTTCTATGAGGGAGAGATTGGAAAAATCAGTACTCTTAAGAGATTGGATCCGTTCGGAATGAAGAAACTTTGGACTTGCTGAATCACAACCAGAGATAGACGAAGCTTACGAAGAAATGCTAGCAGAACTTGCGCAGGATGCTGCTTCACCCGGAAGCAGTGATGAACAAGCTTCTTTTCCGCCACCACCAATAGAAATTCCTCCGAACCTTGAAGGATTTGTGAAATTTGTAAGAGATAATATGTAAACTAATATATAACTTGTATTTTGGAACATTTTCATTAGTTTTTTTTTTTCAATGGTGGTATTAGCACCTTGTTGTGCTCATTCCATTAGGGGGAGGAAGACTAAAAAAAATATCGCCGTCTTTTGTTAATGTCGTAATAATCAAAATTATAAGGCATTCCCTTGAATATTTCTTTACATTTTTTTTGTGTTTAAACTTGAATTAAAAGATTTAAGTCACAATTATATAATATAAATTACAATAAATTGCCTTAGATAAAAAATTTTCAAAAAATAAAATAGCCCGGCCCACTTAGGCCCTTTTAGGTCGTGGGCCCTACCCACTTAACCCGGGCCCATATGGGCTTAGGCCCATATGGTCCGGTTACACCCACTAGGACCGTTTAGCCCGGGGCCGTTTGGCCCGGCCCATTTAGGCCCGGGGCCGTTTGGCCCGGCCCATTTAGGCCCGGGCCCGGACCACAATACAGCCTTACCGGAAGGTCCTTGACCGCACGGGGGTACCACTCGACGGCTGCACCATCGGAAGGGAGTTAGTTCAAAAGGAAGAAAAAATATTTGACTAACGAAGCATGTTCGATGAGTCGGCACTTACGGTTCATATTCCAATCCTCGGGGAATGGCATCTTCTAAGCAGGAATCAGGTAAGAGGTTCTGATCGAATGAAGCAGCTCATCCATCCTCGGTCCTTATCTTCGTCGATGGTAGCAAAGAAAGACTTCGAAGATCGACATTTTAGTTTAATCAGGCCACCTCGATAAAAATGAGGGTTGTACAGTCTAATCAGATGGTCGAGGGTGAAAGGCATCCCCTCGACCATGTTCGAAAAGTACCTAATCAGGTAAACAATTCGCTAGAAGGAAGGATAGATTTGGCCGAGCGTCACTCGATATTGTCTACAAAAATCGAGGATCACTAGATCTATCGGTGGCGAGGAGGGCTCTACGGGACCTAAGGTGAATGGGTATGTGTATACGCTAAGAAAACCAGCTTTGTGAGTGGTTATGTCCTCTTCAGGTGAAGGGATCTCCACTTGTACCGCATCCCCCCAACGACAATCAACCTTCACCTATCTAGTTTCGGTTATCAGACTAATATATCGAGACATTGGTTCACATCGTCCTGCAACCGAGGAAGGTTTTTCGATCTTGAAATCAGAAGACGTTTCACAAGGCCCGGGGATACACTCCTCGACACGAGGAGGTACTACCATTTTGCTCTTAGACGAACGTGATGATGAAGGATCTTACTCTTTTTGGGGAGCTGTCTTAGAAGTTTTTGCCATGTATTTGTGAAAATTCAGAATATGAAGAAGAAAATGTTTAAGAGATGAACGCAAAGGAAGAACAGATGCAGAGAAAAATTAGTGAAGATTCGAAAGCGTTGTGGACAGTAAAATATTGAGGAGTGAAGGATTGGGGTATTTATAGGGGTCATCTAAGCATGTTGTAGAAGTTAAAAGTGCGGTTCATAGTTGTTATCGATTGGTGGATTTTTCGAGATATGTGCAGAAATGACCTCTGCACAGCCTTTCAGTCAGACCAATCGCTGATCCCACGTGGCTGACGTCATGATGAGGATATCGAAGGGTCAAAAACTAAAATTGTTTCTCATCATTTCATTCTAAGAAACGCGGGGACTATTTGTATATGGCCGAAATCAGAGGAGTCTGATTTCGAGGTCTCTGTTGCGCCGAGCCTGAGCTCGAAGGGTTCTAAGAAAAGTTCGAATCGATCCCGGAACATACACTTCGAGAAGGTACGTCGAGGACTCGTCAAAACCTACCTCGAGGCAGTACCAAATCGGTGGCAATCAAGAAAAAGCGAAAAATTCTCAAGGACACGTGGTTAGGACTTATAAGGTGTGCAAGGGATAGTACAAATCCGTAGTAGGCCGTTATACGGCTGTACCAATAGTATTCTTTGTCATAATTAGAAATGTATCATATTAGGATTTTTCCCCTTCTATATAAAGGGGACCCCAATCATTTTGTAAAGGGAAGAATTTCACTGCAATAGAATATTCTACTATGTTCTTCTTGTTTAACGTGCTCAACATCATTCCTTAGTTTTATTGTTCTTCATTTATTGTTCTTCCTTTACTGTTCATAATTTATTGTTAAAGACTGACCTCGAGACCCCCGAGGTTACAGAGCACGAGCCCCCCAATTCTGTGACAACATTGGTTTGGCTCTCATATTCTTCTTACTTGCACTTATTTTTCCTCGATTATTAACTAGTATTTGAGTAAATCACATATTTTTAGAACCACAAATCAGGTATAATTATTAATACCATTTTTCGAGGTAAACAATTTTCCTTTTAGAGCTTGCCATTCGGTTATGAAAGAGAAGCAAATTTGTTTTTTTGGTGTAAAGAAATCAATATTTTCCATCTACGTATAATTAGTAAGGAACAGAAGCTGAAATGGATGAAAATACAAGAAAAGATGACATTTGGAAGCGTAAAGGGTCGAAATTAATTCTAGTAATTGGTAGTCTGGGCCAAGTTTCTTTTCTGTTTTTAGTACACTATCTCTAGTAAGTGGATCCTATTCCATGCACTTTATAACCCCACCCTCCACAATATATTCACAGTGATAATACATCAATTATCCTTCATTTCTACTTCTTTCTCCCTTCCCTCCCCACAAACGCACTCCCCAAAGTCGCCACAAAAAGCAAATAATAAATGAAACAGTTAAAAAACAAGGAAAATATAAATTTTATTGTGTTATGAAATATTATAATTATATTAGTGGATGTCTATAACTCCTGAAGTAGTTACTCCCACTGCTCATCTTCATTAACCTCTCACTGTTTGTTACCATTACGGTTGTAACTCTCACACCTCCATAACCTCCTTCATGATCTCAATAGTTAATATCACGTTCATGGCATCCCTTTGTATTACCTATATTATCCTATAAATAGAAGGTTTGGATATCACATTGTACACATTTAAATACATGGAAGAAATAAAAATCTCTCGTCTTTTTCTCTCTATATCTCTTAGCTTGTTTTTCCTTATTTTAAGTTTAGTTTCTTGATATATCGAATATTTTTGTTTTGTAGTTGGATGGAGTGTTATGGATGAGTCAATTCAAATAGGCGTAGAGCAGTAAGTAAATTAGTGAAAAGGTGATTCAACATTGGTTACATGTGCTTGTCTTTTAGAATTAATTAAATGTAAAGCATAGGCTCTAATTGAAGTGTTTCTTTCATGCTGTATTCAAATAAATAATCTTACTATATGAAGTGCATCAATAAAATTAATTCTTTCAGATCCACTTATTAATTCTTCTCCTCCAAACACAACAAAATAATTAAAAGCTCATCTAATTAACAATTTTCACTTATCATCTTGTGCTTTTATGGTTAAGAATATGGCAAGCATAATGTTGCATGGATTAACAACTAATATAACTTGTGAATCATAGTTCAATACGTAGCCCTAACTATAGTGTACCTCATCTAATCATTTTTTAATCTCCAAGCTCATGAGCTTATCTGATTCCAAAGAATTGTCCATTAATGAAGATTGAGATTAATTAGGAAAAAGCTTAATGGAGTGAGCAATGGATAGTGGGACCATCAGTGAATACACCAAGATTAGGATGACAAATCAGCCAAACACGTAGGACCAAGAGTAGGGCATCAATCAATTTTTTGATATTTGTATGATTATAAACGTTTATATTTATATTTTTATATAACAATCGGATAGTCAAGATGTTATAATTCTAATAAGTTCTGATAGTATCAATAGCGTACTTTTTTGTTACCTGACTTTTAACCACCACTAACTGATATTTCTATCTTGAACAAAATTCTTGATAATTGGTGTCAGTAGGAATTCTTGCTTTTTTTTTTTCCAAGTTTATCTGTTAATTTTATAAAATAAAAAAAAAAGTTAGGGAGTTCTCCGAAAAGAAAAGAGAAAATGATGGATAGGAAAGCAGCCACGTAAAATTCATAGAATAACTTGTTAGCTTCATCTTATCATAGTAATGGGCCTTGCCTTTGTCATCTGCATCTTTTGGTACATAGATTTTATGGGCCCACTTTCTCCTTAATCCATTACAACAGTGGCCATTGGCCCTCCCTTTTTTTTTTCTTTTTAATTTTTTTTTTTTTAGCTATTTGATGATAAAATGTGCTGGTCATGTTAAACCAGTAGCGAAGCCAAGATTTTAAGTTTATGAAGTTTTAATTTTGTAAAATGCAATATAATGGGTTATGAATACGTTATATATATATATATATGTGTGTGTGTGTGTGTGTGTGTATTACTAGTTTTTTAATTGAAATACATGGTATAAATAAAATTATTAGATTTGGCCGAAACCATATATTACCTAACAAGCTTTGTCCTTGTGTTAAATGATGAAATTGCCTAAGAAGCTATAAGCAGCAGTGTTCATCTTTGCCATGTCCTCTTGTTGTTCATTTTTGCCTTTCTAGGTATCTGCCTAAACCCATACCTTTTAGGTATCTGTCGAAAAAATATATAAAATTAGTATATATATATATACATTAGGTATGTTATATACAAATATTATATATATTTTATGTATTTTTTGGCAAACAAATATAAATAGTTTGTTAAGGCTAAAAGTGATAACTCCCCTTACAAATTTCATCAATCAAGTTTGAACGAGTTGAAACAAGGAAGCCAATAATCATCGTGTCCCTCCCCCCACAACTTTTCACTGTAGGGGCTAGGTATTTTGCTACTTTGCTTATCGTAAACTAACTCATTCAAAAAGATTCGCGCTAAATATGTTGAGTAAAAAGTGTGCAATAATGCAAATAAAAATCATCTTTTGGATAATTCTCATGACGGGGGACGCAGTCTGTAATAGATAGGAGATTTGTTGATAAGTTTGTGTTTGTTTGGAAGGATCATCATAAATAATTAAAGTGTGTCATTTACGATACATAAAATATTCAAACAAAGCTTAAGCTGCTAAGAAATGACTTATAACAAATCAAGTGTGCGAATATCATTTTCGTATTTTATGGAAAATTTTCAACTAGATTTGTACTAGTAAGTAGTAACGTAATTCAAGTGATCCTATATTCCTATCATTAAAATGGGTCGATTTGTATACTGTTCTTGTCTTTATATTGCAACCTGCGATTCCTTTGGAAATAATACATTTTTTCAGAATCCAAGTCCACTACATAGCGTTTCATCTACTTATACGCCAAAAGGAGAATCGCAAAATATAATAATAATAATTATTATAATTTAAATAAATTAACGAAAGTTGATATAATAGATTATTATCCTTAGGCTTTGGTTGTTAGGCCCATCGGGATCAATCAAATTATGTACTCAACCAAAATATAATATTTACTTGCACAAATTTCTTGAGTGAAATAGTTAAGAAATTCACATGCATAGACTAACTATTGTTTACTTAATGAAGTTATCAGTTGAAATTTTCAAGAAACGCAAAACACTGTTTTTCATATATTTCTAATATCTTCTAAATTACATATATATATATATATATACACACTTTGATAGCCGTCTATACGTATCAATCCCTAAAATAACCTGACCCTGTGTTCCTAGCGCTTCATGTTCTTATATAT
>MDKI01028606.1:0-37538 GCA_005239505.1 Nicotiana paniculata
TCAATTCCTATATTACTTGTCGACCACGTACACTTGCGTGTGCATTGGGAATTCAACCAACACTATGCTCAGGAAGTATCACGACGATTCGTCTCGTGTGTTGGATTTCAGCTCAGCCCAGTTTGACAATGATTTATCTTATGTTGAGGAGCCAGTGGATTTTTTTGACAGGCAGCTTCGAAAAACTGAGGTCAAAGGACATTGCTTCCGTGAAGGTTCAGTGGAGAGGTCAGTCGATCGAGGAGGCGACTTGGGAGACTGAGCATGATATGCATAGCCGTTATTCATATTTTCACCACTTCAGGTATGTCTGTACGCTTGTTCGAGTACAAAGGACTATTTTAAGAGGGGGAGGATGTAAGGACCCGGCCGGTCATTTTGAGAATATTAACCCCGACCTCTATTTACTGCATTCCCATATCTTTCTGTGCTTATGTGACTTGCCGGGAGGTTTTGTTTTTGGTTTCAGAGTGATTTGGGACACTTAGTCCTTAAAAAAAGGAAGCTTAAGTTCTAGGATTTTGACCGTACTTGGAACCATATGAATACGACTCTGAAATGGAGTTTTGTGAATTTTGTTAACTCCGTTGGGTGATTTTGGACTTATGAGCGTGTCTAGATTGTGAATTGGAGGTTTGTAGCTGAATAAGGCTTGAAATGGCGAAAGTTGAATTTTTTGGAAGTTGACCGGGAGTGGAATTTTTGATATTAGGGTCCGATTCCAATTCCGAAAGTTCGAGTAGGTCTGTAATGTCAATTATTACTTGTTCACAAAATTTGAGGTCAATCAGACGTGATTTGATAGTTTTCGACATCGGTTGTAGAAGTTTTAAGTTTTAACGTTCATTAAGTTTGAATTAGAGTGTCATTCGTGTTTTTAACGTTGTTTGATGTGATTTTGTCAGGATCCAAAAATGACCCTCGTTATGGCGCCTATCGTGGAACTAGGCAAGCCACAACTCAACATTTCTAACACAGTAAAAGTCTTTTAAAAATAACGGCGGAACAATTAATATTAAGAAAAGCCTTTTTAAAACAGAGTTTATCAAAAATACGATACAATCCATCCCAAAATCGGCGTGTCACTGAGTACATGAGCGTCTAAACCACAATGAAGTCCAATACAGTAGCTAGAGAAATAAAATTTAAAATACAGATAGAATAAGGAAGGAGAATCAAGGCCCGCGAACGCCATACAGCTACCTCGATAGTCTCCCAACTCTGATGCCTCAATCAGCAGCCGCCACCGTAACCAGAAGCGCCTGGATCTGCACACAAGGTGCAAGAAGTAACGTGAGTGCATCCAACTCAATAAGTAACAAGTCCAAACATTAGACTGAAAGGTAGTGACGAAGTCAACCAATACATATAAAAATAGAAATTACTGTGCAGAAATGTAGGCATGCTTTCAAATTTAATAGGCAACTCAAAATAGTAAAGTAAAGCAGATCCGAACAGTGTAAGGAATATAACTCTCTTATCTCTACATGCTAATGCACCTTCTGGATGTGATGCACCATCCTGTCAGCCTCATGTGCTCACACTCTCGAATGCTCAACGACTCGTTAATGTATATGGCCATACAACCCAGGGAAGATCCATCCCGGAATATATACATCACTGACGATAAGTCACCCAGTACTGAGGAAGCTCAATCCAGCCCTATAGAGAAGATCCATCTCAAGGTATGAAGTACCTCGGACAAGATCCATGTCAAGGGAAGATCCATCCCTTAATAATATCAACTGCGCTCACTGGGGGTGTGTTACAGACTCCGGAGGTGCTCCTACAGCCCAAGCGCTATCATAACATCAGTATAACCGCTGCAGCGTGTAGCCCGATCCCATAACTATCACTCATAATCGGCTATCGGCCTCACTCAGTCATCAATCTTTCCAATCTCACTCATGGGTCAAAAATATCATGAAACTAGACCGAAACAGTAATATGATGAATCAATACATAACAACTGAGACTGGGATATGATATGAAATGTATGTATATGACTGAGTACGAAATATCAATAAAATTAGTAAATTGACAGCAAGAAACAACCACTATGGGCCACGGCAGTACCAGCGTAAAGCCTATATCTGATATATAGCATGATTGACACCTCAATTACATTACCACATGAGGAGCATGGATATCCACAAGATATTATCACTACATAGTGCCATGGAGTCAACCAGGCCACAACTCTCACGGTGCACGCCCGCATGCCTGTCACATGGCATGTGCGTCACCTCAATACCAATCATATAACACATAGTTCGGGGTTTCGAACCCCCAGAACCAAGTTTGAATGTTTTACTTCCTCAACTGCGCAAAAATCCTACTCCGAAATGCCTTTGCCCCTTGAATTAGTCACCAAATGCCCCGAATCTAGCCACAAACAGTACGAGATAATTAATATACGCTAAAGGGATAAATTCCATAAGAAAAATAAGAAATTCTAAACTGAAATCCGAAATAAGCTCAACCCCCTCTCCCCGGCCCACGTCTCGAAATATAACAAAACTCACAAAACCCGAAAGCCCAATCACTCACAAGTCTAACCATACCAAATTTACCAAAATCCGATATCAACGGATCATCCGATTCCCCAAAATCCATTCTCCAAATCCCTATCCTCAAATCGCCAAGTTTCACCTCAAACTACACAATCTAGGAGGGGAAAATCAGTGGGGAAACAAGATTTATGATAAAAAAATGTGTACTAGAAGATTACCTCAATAATCCTCTCCAAAATCGCCAAGGTCTCTCTCCAAAATGTTGAAATGGGACTAAAATCGCGAACTCTTGTTTTTAACCCTTCTGCCAAGACTTTTCGCACCTACGGAGCCGCTTCTCCGTAAAATTTGCGCTCCTGCGGAAGTCATTATCCAGATGCCTTCGCTTATGCGATCACAAGACCACATATGCGCATATCGCAGGTGCGGGAAACCCATCGCACCTGCGGATCAATCTCGCAGCTGCGCCCCTATGCCAGCTTATGCGACCATCGCAGGTGGGATAATCTTGCATCTGTGACCTCTGCTCAATTGTTCCCTTGCCGCTTTTGAGATTCCTTCCCCGCTTCAGCGGGCTCGCACCTGCGGTGCTCACTCCGCAGGTGCGATTACACAAGTAGCAGCAGCACTTCAGCTGCTTCACCAATTCCAAACCAAGTCTAATAACCTCTTGAAATCAACCCGAGGCCCCCTGGACCTCAACCAAACATATCAACAAGTCCTAAATCATGTTACGAACTTAGTTTAATCTCAAATCACCTCAAACAACATCTAAAACACGAATTACACACGGATTCAAGCCTAAATAACATATAAACTTCCAAATTCCACAAACGACGCTGAAACCTAACAAACCACGTCCGATTGACCTCACATTTTTCACACAAGTCATAAATGACACCTCCAATTTTCGTAAATCGAATCCGACCCTAATATTAAAATTTCAACTGCCGGCCAAATTCGCCAAAATTCCAACTTTTGCCAATTCAAGCCTAATTCTACTACGGACCTCCAAATCACACTCTAGATGCGCTCCTAAGTTCAAAATCTCCTAATGGATCTAGCGGAACCATCAAAATTCCAATCCGATGTCATTTACACATAAGTCAATATCCGGTCAACTTTTCCAACTTAAACATTCAATTAAGACACTAAGTGTCTCGATTCACTCTGAAATCACCCCGGACCCAAACCAACCAACCTGGTAAGGCATATAACAGTTGTAGAACACAAAAGAAGCCGAAAATGGGGAAACTGGACTACAACTCTCGAAACAACCGGTCGGGTCGTTACATCCTCCCCCTTTTAAACAAACCTTCATCCTCGAACGGGGCTAGAAACATACCGGGAGCCATAAATAGGTATGGATATCTGCTCCGCATCTCCCGCTCTATCTCCCAAGTAGGCTCCTCCATGGGCTGACCCATCATCACCTCGCTGAACCTTGTCCTTGAGGACAAGCAAATGGGGGTCATCATACTAATGCTCCCTGATACGATCACAAAGATAAGATCGAGAGACCACTCAAGCCAATACTCGACTCGGCTTAGAAATATCCAATCTGAAAAACTAGCTAGCCAAGGCCTGAACATCTAAAGCCAATGGCCTCTCTGCGGCTGGAAGATATGCTAAGCTCCCCAAACTCTCTACCCGGCGACTCAAGGCATCGGCCACCACATTGGCCTTCCCGGGATGGTACAAAATGGTGATATCACAATCCATAAGAAGCTCCAACCACCTCCACTTACGCAAGTTATGATCCTTCATCTTGAACAGATGCTGCAAACTCCAGTGATCAGTGTAATCTCACAATGAACACCATACAAATATTTCCGCCAAATATTCAAGGTGTGAACAATAGCTCCTAACCCAAGATCATGGATAGGATAGTTCCTCTAATGGGTCTTCAACTAGAGCGAAGCATAAGCAATCACTCTACCCTCATGCATCAGAACACACTCAATATCGATCAGTGAAGCATCATAATACACTGTGTAAGAACCAAAAGCTGACGGCGGAACTAGAGCTGGAGTCATGGCCAAAGGAGTCTTGAGCTTGTGAAGCTCTCATCGCGCTCATCAGACCACCTAAATAGAGCCCCCTTTTGGGTCAATTTGGTCAAGGGCAAGTCAATAGATGAGAAACCCTCCACAAAACGACGATTATATCTAGCCAAACAACGAAAACTTATAATCTCCATGACTAAGGATGGTCTAGGCCAACTCTCTGTTGCCTCGATCTTCTTCGGATGCACCTGAATACCCTCACTGGACACCACGTGTCCAAAGAGCGCCATTGAACTGAGCCAAAACTTACACTTGGAGAACTTTGCATAAAGCTTCTCCTCCCTCAACCGCTATAACGTAATCCTCAAATGTTGGGCATGCTCCTCCTGGCTGCGGGAGTACACCAGGATGTCATCAATGTATACAATAACGAACGAGTCAAGATATGGCTGAAACACATTGTTCATCAAATAAATGAACGTTATTGGGGCGTTGGTCAGCCAAAAAGACATCACAAGGAAATCATAATGGCCATATCAGGTCCTTAAAGTTGTCTTAAGAATATCTGAGTCCTAAATCTTCAACTAGTGATACCCCGACCTCAAATCAATCTTAGAAAACACCCTCGCTCCCTGAAGCTGGTCAAATAGATCATCAATGTGTGGCAAGTGATACTAGTTCTTGATTTTAACATTGTTTAACTGTCTGTAATTAATGCACATTCTCATGGTATCATCCTTCTTTTTTACAAATAGAACTGGTGCACCCCAAAGTGACACGCTAGGCCAAATAAACCTTTATCAATGAGTTCCTGAAGTTGTTCCTTCAACACCTTCAACACCGTTAGTGCCATATGATACGGTGGAATTGAAATAGGTTGAGTGCCCGACACTAAGTCAATATCCATGTCAGGCAACATGCCGAGCAGGTCTGCAAGAAACACATCCGGAAAATCTCGCACCACCGGAACAAAATTAATAGCAGGGACCTCTACACTAACATCCCTCACAAAGGCCAAATAAGATAGACAACCCTTCTCAACCATCCACTGAGCCTTCAAGTATTAAATCACTTTACTAAAACATAGTTTATAATGTCGCTCCACTCAACCCTCTATAACCCTGGCATTACCAACGTCACGGTCTTAGCGTGAGAATCTAGAATAGCATGACATGGAGACAACCAATTGATACCCAAAATCACATCAAAATCAACCATAATAAGCAACAAAAAATCTACTCTGGTGGTCTCCAGACTCCTAATAGTCACAACACATGGCCGATATACATGATCCACAATAATAGTATCGCTCACTGGAGTAGATAAGTGAAGAAATGAAACTAGAGACCCACGGGGCATATGCAACAAATGAGAGAAATATGAGGACAAATATGAATAAGTGGAACTAGGGTCAAATAATACAGAGGCTTCTCTGTAGAAAACTGAGACAATACATGTAATCACAAAATCTAAAGCAATAGATCTAGTCTAGCAGGGAGAGCATAGAAACAGGTCTGTCCGCCCCCTGATCGACCTCCCGCCTCGGGCAAGCCCTAGCTGGTTGAGCTCCACCCCAATCTAGTTGGGCGGGTGGTGAAGAAATTGGTGTTGAAGTCAAAGGCCGACTCCTCTACTGAGATGAACCTCCTGAAAGGCAGGGTCAATACCTCTTGATATGACCCAAATCTCCACACTCAAAGCCACCTCTCGCTGCAAATAGCGGTGGGGAGTGAAGGAAACCCCGAGCACCGAAATAACTACTAGAAGGTCCCGACATAGATGAACCCTGAGCTAATGGTGCATGAGAAAAACTCTGAGACTGTAGTGCACTGAATGACGACTGGCCCTGCTGATAACTGTGTGACCCGTAGCCAAATGATGTACCACGATGAACTAGGCGAGCCGTCTTAGCATGTCTGAAAGGATGACCCCTACCATGGTGGGACTGACCCCCAGCAGGAACACCGCCAAATCCACCTTTACCATGAGGCCTCTTGGCCTCCCTCTCAACCTGCTCCTGGATGCGAACCATCTTTATCTAACGAGCAATTTCGATAACCTCATCAAAAGTAGCACCAGACACTCTATCAGGTCATAAGCAATCGCAACTGAAAAGTGAAGTCATCTATGAACCTTCTGATCCTCTCCCTGTCTGTGGGTACCAACCGGATAGCATGTCGGACTAACTCCGAGAACCTCATCTCATACTGCATCACATACATATCACCCTGATTAAGGTGCTCAAACTTCCTTCGCAGCTCCTCTCTTCGGGAGTGAGGCACAAACTTTTCCAGGAAGATAACGGAGAACTGATTCCATGTAAGGTAGCACCAGACACTCTCTCTCTGGTCATTAGCAATCGCAATTGAAAAGTGAGGTCATCTGTGAACCTCATGATCATCTCCCTATCTGTGAGAACCAACAAGATAAAATGTTGGGTCAACTCCGAGAACCTCACCTCATACTGCGTAACAGACATATCACCCTAACAAAGCTGCTCGAACTGCCTTCACAGCTCCTCTCTGCGGGATTGAGGCACGAACTTCTCCAGGAAGAGAATAGAGAATTGTTGCCAGGTAAAGGGTATTGTGCCGACGACCTAAGCCTCTCGTAAGCCTCCCACCAATTGAAGGCAGACCCAGAGAACTGAAAAGTAGTGAATGAGACCCTAGTGGTCTCTAGAATACTTGTTGTACGGAGTATCCTCTAACACCTGTCCAAGAAGTCATGTGCATCCTCTACCTCTCTTCCGCTAAAAGAGCGAGGATGGAAGCTCCCAAACCTCTCCAATCTACACTGCTCTTCCTCGGGCATATCAGGAACCACATAGTCGTGATCAGTTGCGACCGGCTGGGCTAGTGGTGCCCCTAGTGTCTTGAGTCCCTCCATCACCTGCTCTGGTGTGCGGGCAGCGGGAGTCTGAATGCCTAATCCGCCCTGAGAAGTGGCTGCTGCGGTCGAAACAGATACTACCAAAGCAAGACTAGTGCACACGGTCACAATTTGAGCTAAGGCCTCCTGAAGGTCTGGAATCACGATGGGCACACCTGGTGCCGGAGATTGTCCCGTTGGCGCATCCACAACTGAAACCTGATCCCGAACTAGGGTAACCGATGGATCTACAGGTACTGCCCCAGCTGTTGTACGGGCTGCACCTCTACCCCTACCACGACCTCGGCCTCTTGCGACACTGGCTGGTGGTACTGGTGGCTGCCTATCCTGCCCTGTGGTACATATCCTCACCATCTGTGAGAGAATGAAATAACATAAGTTTGGTTACCAGAATCAACAGATTCGCATGACAAGAATTCTAGAATGTGAAGTTTTCCTAAGGGTTCTGCAGCCTCTCGAAGATAAGTATAGGCGTCTCCTTACCGATCCACAAGACTCTACTAAACCTGCTCATGACTCGTGAGACCTATGTAACCAAAGCTCTGATACCGACTTGTTATTGATACCCAATTTTGCCCTCATTTTTTTAAAATACATATATACTTTCAAAATAGCATATTTGCATAATCATTTAGTTTACAAACCTATACAAGCCTTTTTTTTATAATTTTCCATAATTTTTGGAGCTTTAAATTATGTTTCTTATATTTTTATTATATAAATATCTAGTAATCATATTTTAAATTATTTTGTGATGACTTAATAACCCAAAATTATTATTTGCATCCACAGTACATGTTTCAAATATTTTTATTCTATTTTTTTTACAATTGCATCAGCATTTTCAAGCTACTCATAAAATTTTACTATAATGGCCTATATTTTATAAATAATTGCGTTTATTATATTATATATGCCAAAGTATCATTTTTATATTTTTATAATGTTGTGTTATTGTTTTAAAATAGTTTTACAGCATAAACATTATTTTCTTACCACTTATTAGGAGTTTTAATAAAATTGTTTTTATTTATTTCCAAGGGTTTCCAGAGCTGGCCCAGAACAGGCCAATTTTCGGACCAAATTAATGGCCCTAACACCCTAACCCCTAGCCCAATTACCAAAATCCTAAACCAAATAACCGATTAACCCACCCCAGTCTTCTAAAATCCTGAACGTTGATCTCTAAGATCGACGACCCATAATCAATCCCCCATTTTTATTATCTAACCGCCTAACCCTAACCCTCATTCCCCTTTTACTTGCCGCCTCATAATCCTCTCTACTCTCATATTCTCTAACCCTAGACGCCTCACTCAAATCCTCTGGAAATCCGACTCAATCATGGATTCCTTCCATGATTTTCTTACCTTTGATGTGATTCCTCAGTACTATCTATAAACCCTAGTTCTTGATTGTAACATTGTTCAACTATCTGTAATCAATGCACATTCTAATGGTATCATCCTTCTTTTTTACAAATAAAACTGGTGCACCCCAAAGTGAAACGCTAGGCCAAATAAACCCCTTATCAGGGACTTCCTGAAGTTGTTCTTCAAATCCTTCAACACCGCCAGTGCCATACGATACGGTGGAATAGAAATGGACTGAGTTCCCGACACTAAATCAATATCCCTATCAGGCAGCATGCCTAGCAGGTCTACAAGAAATACATCCGCAAAATCACGCACCACCGAAACAGAATTAATAGCAGGGGCCTCTGCATAACATCCCTCACAAAGGCAAAATAAGATAGACTACCATTCTCAACCATCCACTGAGCCTTCAAGTATGAAATCACTCTACTAGAACATAGTTTATAAAGACGCTCCACTCAACCCTCGATAACCCCGGCATCGCCAACTTCACAGTCTTAGCGTGACAATCTAGAATATCATGATATGGAGACAACCAATTCATACCCAAAATCACACCAAAGTAAACCATAATAAGCAACAGACTCCCAATAGTCACCATACATGGCCGATATACACGGTCCACAATAATAGTATCGCCCACCGGAGTAGATACATGAACAAATAAAACTAGAGACTCATGGGGTATATCCAGAAAATGAGAGTAATACGAGGACACAAATGAATAAGTGGAACTAGGGTAAAATAATACAAAGGCATCTTTTTGGAAAACTAAGACTATACATGTAATCACAACATCCAAAGCAATGGATCTGGTTTGGCAGGGAGAGCATAGAAATGGGAATGGACGCCCCCTGATCGGCCTCCCCCCTCGGGCGACCCCTAGCTGGCTAAGCTCAACCCCGAGGTCGCTGGGTAGGTAGTGATGAAATTGGTGCTGAAGTCGAAGGCCGACTCCTCTGCTGAGATGAACGTCCTGGAAGGCAGGGTCAACACCTCTTGATATGTCCCAAATCTCCACAATCAAAGCCACCTTTCACTGCAAATAGCGGTGGGGACTAAAGGGAACCTCGAGAACCGGAATAGCTGCTAGAAGGTCCCGTCATAAATGAACCCTAAGCTAATGGTGCATGAGACAAACTCATAGCTGGTAGTGCACTGAATGACGACTGGCCCTGCTGATAACTGCGTGACCCGTGGCCAAATGATGCACCATGATGAACTAGACGAGCCGTCTTAGCATGTCTGTAAGGACGACCCCTACCATGGTGGGACTGCCCCCAGCAGGAACACCGCCAAATCCACCTTGTCCATGAGACCTCTTGGCCTCCCTCTCAACCCGCTTCTGGCTGCGAACTAACTTAATCTAACGAGCAATGTCGATAACCTCATCAAAAGCAGCACCAGACACTCTCTCCAGTCATAAGCAATCGCAATTGAAAAGTGAGGTCATCTATGAACCTCCTTATCCTCTCCCTGTCTGTTGGAACCGACCAGATAGCATGTCGGCCAAACTCCGTGAACCTCATCTCATACTGCATAACAGACATATCACCTTGATGAAGCTTCTCAAACTACCTACGCAGCTCCTTTCTGCGGGATTGAGGCACGAATTTCTACAGGAAGAGAACGGAGAACTGTTGCCACGTAAGGTAGCACCATACACTCTCTCTCTGGTCATAAGCAATCGCAACTGAAAAGTGAGGTCATCTATGAACCTCATGATCCTCTCCCTGTCTGTGGGAAGTAACAAGATGGCATGTCGGGCTAACTCCGAGAACCTCATCTCGTGCTGCGTCACGGACATATCACCCTGACAAAGCTGCTCAAACTGCCTGCACAGCTCCTCTCTGCGGGATTGAGGCATGAACTTCTCCAAGAAGAGAACGGAGAATTGCTGCTAGGTAAGGTAGCACCAGACACCCTCTCTCTGGTCATAAGCAATCGCAATTGAAAAGTGTGGTCATATATGAACCTCATGATCCTCTCCCTGTCTGTGGGAACAAACCAGATAGCATGTCGGTCCAACTCTGAGAACCTCATCTCATACTGCACCACGGATATATCACCCTGATAAAGATGCTCGAACTGCCTGCACAACTCCTCTCTGCGGGATTGAGGCACGAACTTCTCTAGGAAGAGAACAGAGAACTGCTGCCAGGTAAAGGGTGTTGCACCGACCGACCTACGTCTCTCGTAAACCTCCCACCAACTGAAGGCAGCCCCAGAGAACTGAAAAATAGTAAACGAGACCCCACTGGTCTCTAGAATACTTGTTGTACGGATTATCCTCTAACACCTGTCCAAGAAGTCATGTGAATCCTCTACCTTTGTTCCGATAAAAGATCGAGGATGGAGCCTCCCAAACCTGTCCAATCTACGTTGCTCGTCCTCGGGCATATCAGAAACCACATAGTCCTTAGCAGCTACGACCGGTTGGGTTGGTGGTGCCCCCGGTGTCTGGAGTCCCTCTATCACCTGCTCTGGTGTGCGCGCTACGGGAGTCTGAGTGCCTCCCCCGCCCTGAGATATGGCTGCTGTGGTCGAAATAGAGACTGCCTATGCAAGACTAGTGCAACAGTCACAATTTGAGCTAATTCCTTCTGAAGGCCTGGAATCACGATAGGCACACATGGTGCCTTAGGTGGTCCCGTTGGCGCATCCACAATGAGACCTGATCTTGAACTGGGGAAACTGGTGGATCTACAGGTACTGCCCTAGCTGCTGTACGGGCTGCACCTCTATCCCTACTGCGACCTCGGCCTCTCACAACCCAAGTTGGTGGTACTGGTGGCTTCCCATCCTTCACAGTGGTACGTATCCTCACCATTTGTGAGAGAATGAAATAACATAAGTTTAGTTACTAGAATCAACAGATTCGCACAACAAGAATTCTAGAAAGAGATGTTTTACGAAGGGTTCTGCAGCCTCTCGAAGATAAGTATAGACGTCTCCGTAGTGATCCGCAAGACTCTACTAAACCCGCTCATGACTCGTTAGACCTATGTAACCTAGACTTTGATACCGACTTGTAATTGATACCCAATTTTGCCCTTGTTTTTTAAAATACATATATACTTTCAAAATAGCATATTTTATCATCATTAAGTTTACAAACCTATACAAGCCTTTTTTATAATTTTCCATAATTTTTGGAGCTTTAAATTATTTTTCTTATATTTTTATTATATAAATATCTAGTAATTATCCTTTATATTATTTTGTGGTGACTTAATAACCCAAAATTATTATTTGCATCCACAATACATGTTTAAAATATTTTTATTCTATTTTTTAATCATTGTATCAGCATTTTCAAGTTATTTATCCAATTTTACAATAATGGCATCTAGTTTACAAATAATTTCATTTATTATATTATTTATGCCAAAGTATCATTTTTATATTTTTATAATGTTGAGTTATTATTCTAAAATAGTTTTACGGCATAAATATTATCTTTTTACCATTTATTAGGAGTTTAAATAAATTTTATTTACTTATTTCTAAGGGTTACAAGAGCTGGCCCAGAACAGGCCAATTTTCGGACCAAATTAATGGCCCAAACACACTAACCCCTAGCATAATTACTGAAAGCCCAAACCAAATAGCCCATTAACCCGCCCCAGTCTTCTAAAATCCTGGACATTAAACTCTAAGATCGACAACCCATGATCAATCTCCCATTTTTATTATCTAACCCCCTAACACTAACCCCCGTTCCCCTTTTACATGCCGCCTCAGAATCCTCTCTACTCTCATCTTCTCTAACCCTAGACGCCTCACTCAAATCCTCTACAAATCCGACTCAATCATGGATTCCTTCCATGATTTTCTTACCTTTTGTGTAATTCCTCAGTACTATCTGCAAGATTATGGTGTTACATAGTACTCGTCCCAATTTTGGCAAGTACCAGTCCCCAAATCGGATTCTACTGCGTTCAATCTTTTAGATTTAGACGGTATTTCGTCTATATGCACTCTATATGGTCCGACTTAGTGAGATTTTCGGCTATTTGTGCTTTCTGATTGAATTAGGGTTTGAGATTTTTCCCTATTCTTTATTGATTCTTGATTGACACTCTTCCTTTTCCCGTGTTTGACTAATATTTTTCTTATTTCTGTTTAACCTATCATGTTTCCCTATTTTTTACTTTATTTTGCCCTAAATCTGAGTCTAATTTAATTTTTCCTATGATATTTCTCTTATTCTCTGTTTAATCTATTATATTCCTTTATTTTAGGTATTATTATGTTATTTTTCTATTTCTCTCTTAATTTACTGAACCCTTGTTTTATGCCCTAAAAATTGATTCTAATTGATTATAGTATATCTTTCCTTATTTGTGTTTGAATAATTTGTTTTCCATTATTACTTGTTCGATTTCTACACTATATAAACCCCTCCCATGAAACCCCTTAGACAGATTTTTTTAAACCTAATTCCGGCTACGGTTTTTCACTACTCTCCTCTCACTCACTCGCTCACTGTTATACTCAAACTCTCTAAAACTATTGAATAACCTCCTCCGGTGCAAGCACTGCTCGTAGCCCATTCTAGAGGCTCTTGTGAACTCTGAAGCATCGGGGATTTGGGGGTTTTGCTATTACACTCTTTACTCTCTTGATTCTTCTACTGGTTAGTGTTTAAACTCTTGCAATATTAATTTCTTTCCTTCTTTCTGCATAAGTATCTAAACATGTGTGAGCATTGTTGACACCAAATTTTTTCCTCATATTTTAAACATATATATATATATATATATATATATATATATATACACACACACACACACACTCTTTCAAAATTGTATATTTGCATCATTATTTAGCTTATTAACATATATAAGCATTTTTCATAATTTATCATAATTTTTGAAGGCTTTAAATTAATTTCTATATGTATTTTATTATATAAATATCCAATAATCACCCTACAAATTATTTTTATGATGATTTAATCATCTAAACTTATCATTTTTACCAATATGAGATTTTAAATATTTTCAGTGCATTTGTTATAATTAGATTTGCATTTTTTAAGGTTAAATTGTACATTTTGCAATAATAGCCCATATGCATATATAATTACATTATTTATGCAGAAAATGACTTTTTATATTTTTATAATATTAAGTACTAATTTTTAATCATTTAGTGCACAAATGATATTTTTTTATTTATTAATTACTTTCGTAAATCATATAGTTATTAATTATTGGGTATTTAAAATCTGGCAAAAAAACTTACCTATTTTTCGGACCTAAACTACCCAGGCCCTTAGCCTAATAAACCTCAGGCCCAAACAAAATAACCCCCATCCCAACTGACTAAACCAGCCCGACCCAAGAACCCAGCTAATTTTGGTCGTTGATCTCTTAGATCAACGATCCACGTTTAATCCCCCCTTTTAAAATCACCCAACCCCAAGCCCTAATCTCATCCCCCCTAAACCCGCTGCTTCTCTACTCTCTCGCCTTTGAAGAACCCTAACCCGACGCCTCTCGAAAATCCCTCTCTTAATCCCTCTTGTAATGGGATTTTCTTCCCATTCACTTACCATATCCGTATATTTCCATTACTGGGTGATTCTCTAAGGTATCACGTAGTACTTGCCTAAATATGGCAAGTACTCTTACCTTGATTCTGTCCGATTGACTCCCTTCTCTTGAATCTGGATGATATTCCGTTCACACACATTTATTCTACATCGTGTGAGTCTTATTTTGCTTATATTTTTGTTGATCATGCTTAACCCTAAACTAGGGTTTACAGATTTTCTTTGAATCGAACAAATATTGGTTCAAGCATTTGATTTTTGTATTAACACGTCTATATTCGTCCTATTATGTGTAAATTTTATTTTTTCTCCTCTAGATTTTTCACTTGCCCTAAAAGTTAGGGTTTTAAAATCTTGTTTTCTTAATTAATTTGATTCACTGATTTTTGTGCTATTTGTATCTCCATTCATCTTTGTCTGTGAATATTCTGTTAACACTTTGTTTTTCCGAAAATTAAGGTTTACTTATTTTTTCTAAATCCGATTCGATTCTGCATGATAGTTATTCCTTATTTGTGTTTGATTTATACTTTTCCCTATTTACTCGCTCAATCTTTATCACTATATAAACCCCTCCCCATTCCCCTTTGAAAGGGACCGGAATCATTTAGAAAAAATTAATAAAAAATTAAAGTTGTGTGCTTTTTGATCTCTAATACTCTTGCTCTATATTCTGGTTCATGGCTGGCTCAAAGCCAAGGCTAGAAATTATGGGTTCTTGTTTTGTGTCGATATTCATAACACTGTGGACTTCCTTTCTTTATTTTTTTTGCTTAATTGGTGAGTTACGAAACCTTTGTCATTTCATTCCCATTTACCTGTCATTAGCATATGTTTTCACTTCTGAAGACTTTTGCTTAATATGTTTCTGGGTTGTTCTCGTATGCAATTCTGAATGTCTTACTTCAATTTTAGGCCTTTCTAATATAAATGCCATTACGTTTGTAGTTTGAGACATCTTTAGACCTTCTTTGAGTTGATTAATTTCTTTTAAGTCTGCCAAGCCTATGTGTTACTGATAGCCATCTCTACTGTATAAATTTGCTACTTGAGCATGATCTCATATCCCCTTTCTATGGGCTAGTTGACTAAGTATGAGTATATTCAGTAAGTATATAGTACAAGTTTGTTTTTGAATTTTTTGTGATGACATGTAGCCTATTTTGATCATGTTTTCACCATGTCTTGACTTCCCCAGTAATTGCCCTAACTCTGTTAAGTTCTGTTGCCGATTTGTATGGTTCCTTCTTGTGACACTAACATTCTACACTTAGCATAATCTGAACTTCTTTTACTATAAGTCTGTGCACATCAATCTTGCAAACATGTCTTGTCAATATATGCATTATGTGTTGAATTTGTTCTTTTGAAACTTTGCTAAAGTCTATTCTTAAAACCCAAACATGTTCTATTACCTGTTTTATGTGCTCAACTTGAATCTTTTTGTATCCCTCAGTGTTGTCGCTTAACCTCAGTCTATTCCTTTATTGCTTGGTCTCTTTGAGTGCTTATTCTTAACCGGTTGAAAGCAACAACTACTTAGGTTCTATCATTTGACCTCCCTAGTGTGAGCACTACCCAGGGTCCAATTGAGACCCTTGTGAACTCTGAAATACTAGGACTTGGTCCTTAGTTACTCTCTGAATCTCTCATATTAACCTCCCTAGTGTGAGCACTTACCTGGGTTCCTGGAGCCCTTGGTAACTCTGACGCACTAGGGTCTTGGTTCTATATGCTCAACTTTGTTTTCTACCTACTGGGTGAATCAATCGGTTTCTGGCTACCTTATGTCAATGAAGATGTAATTTCTGGGATGTTGAATGAAGGTCTGGATCGGCTAGGAATATCTTTGGGCCTTCTGTAGGCTCCCCATAATTATTTTATTCTATAATTTATGCCATTAATTAGGTCTATAATAATCTTGTAATAATATTTGAGGTATTTGTAAAATTGGGAAAATGGGATTTATCTTAACACTTGCATAAAAAGGGGTAGTGATCCCGCCTATAGGTGCTCTACTTTTCTCAAATGTGTTATTATGCTCAAACACGTTCAATTATTATAAGTTAGAAATCCTGCCTATAGGTTCTCTACTTTGCTCAAGTGTGTTCTGCTTTTACTTCTTGGAAACCATGCCTATAGGATATTAAATGACTAATATCTCGATGTGCACATGCATTAGGCTGTATATGATTTTATTAATCTAAAAAATTTAGATACCATGCCTATACGATCTAAAATTAGTTTCAATTATAACTATAGAAATCCTGCCTATAGGGTCTAAATCAGTCTTAATTATTATCTTGGTAGTTTCTTTCAAGTACTAATGCCGAATTTTCAACATTATGGCATCATCATTGTTAGAATGCATGCCTATAGGATTCGACTAAGCGTTTTCGAAAATATTCTTGTTATTACCATTGTTAGTTACTACATGAATCACATAAACATCATGCCTATAGGTTTAATCTCTTATACTTATGATCAGTAGGAAACTGCGTAGGCTTTTAGAAATCGTATTAGGAAAATGGTTTTTACATCTGAAACTGCCTGCTTATTAAAATCCAGATTCACATAGAGATCATGCCTATAGGATTCTACAACTTAACTTGTTTAAAATTTGCAACCGTCAAATGCCTAACTTGTGTGCGTGCATTTATTGTCTAAGTGCGGAGGTTTACTTGAGCCCTTATTTGACTATGCATGAAAGTCCTACTTGTTTTGTATGTTGGCCAGTTTTCTCATTTTTGAGCAACCTAAGTGAAGTCTAGAACCACCCCGAGATAGAGGTCCAAATGCCTCCTAGACCATAGGCGTGGGACGGGTACTGAACGCATAGGGTACAATCTAGAATCAACTAGTGCGCTTTAGGTAAACAACTTAAAGATAGTAATCAGGTAGTAGGAGATGAAAGTTTGTGACTGCTGAATAATACGAGTAACACCCCAACTCGAGGGAGATACGACGTTTTATTTATGTTGCACGGGCTGATCCTTTAGGCTAAAAAACATAGGACCCCCCATCTTTGCTTTTAAAATCAATTATTTGTTTATTTGCCCAATTTTATTTTGTGTAGACTAATTCATATAATTGGAGTTGGGTTGGGACCCACCGTTGTGGACCTCGAGGAGTTCCTAACACCTTCTCCTCGAGGTAATTTGAGCCCTTACCCGATCTTTGGTGACGCAAACTGGTTAAACCTGAGTTATTTGCAAATAGGTGCCCTAGCGCACCTTAACCCCGTTAGGTGGCGACTCTCTTTTAACACCCTTCCTTAAAAGAGTTGTCACGTGTCGAAACTTGATTTCGCGAGAAAAAGGGGCGCGGCCGCATGGTGACTCTGATGGGGATATTTTTTAGGCTCTTACCATAATGAACTTAGTCTATATGAATTTGTCTTCTCTGATAAGCGTGTATTTATTATTTTGTTGTTACATGAATATCCCGCTCCCGATTCCCCTCTTGTTGCTACATGCACACCTTTTTCCCTATGTTCCCTTTATGTGAACTCGCATTAATATGCAAATCTTCGCTTAATCTGGCTACAATGTGTGTTTTCCCTTATTTTCTAGTCATGTTCACTTGCTCCAAATCATTTTTAAATTTTCTATATCATGTCTCTCCCTATCCCCACCTTTTTAATTATTACAATTCTTTCACATTACACGAACTGACTTCTTTCTTTTTTTTCTTTCCTTTTATGTCTTTACGTTTCATATAATACTGCATTTACTTTCTTCAATATGCAAAATACTTGACAACGTGTTGTTTTATCTTTACATAAAGCATGCTCCACATTATTTTCCACTCGTGCGTAATTGATACCATAGAGGCACTTGATGAGTGTCCGCGCTCTTCCTAAATCACCCTTTTAAATTTGGAAAGGCATATTTGTTGTAAAACTAGTCGATCAGCGGTGCAGTTGATGGTTCCGTTCCTTTCCCTCTCAAGTTGTCCACTTGAGGGTACCGATCCAGAATCTTCTAAAAACCCCACTCTGATATTAATTGTGCATGCATCATGTCTAAACCTAGTATGGGTTAGAATGCTATCAGTGTAATAACTATCTAAGGCAAACCTTGTCCAAAGACCACTGGGGTTTCCATAATCCCAATGGGTACAATCATGATATGTGCATTATTTGGAGAAAATGTGTTGATATGCTAATCATTGAAGTGTAAATGGTCGAACAGAGAGGGAAAGGCCTAACTTTATTTGTTTTGCAGAAATGAGGCACGAAGTCCCAGGTTCGGCATGGTTTGAAATATCCCACCTTTGTTGCTATATTTGTGGGAAAATATCTCGCCAAGCAACAAAAACCATGTGAAAAGAGTTCTCGGGAATTTACCTTCCTTGCTAGACATTCAACCAAACAATGTACTGATTGAGGCTGCTACTATGTTCTGGGATGAGAAGAGGGTCATTTTTTGTTTCGGTGACATAGAAATGACTCCCTTCTAGAGGAAATAGGAGGCTTTGTTGGGCTTCCCTGGGATAGCCCTGGTCTGTTGGTACCGAAAACTCGTACTTGTCGCGGCTTTCTGAAAATAATGGGTTTCAGAAGGAATGATAAGTTAGTCTGCCTGAAGAAGTATTACATACCATTCAGCTTCCTTTACAAGCGTTATGGGCACAACAAGTCCTACCGCCTTTATCATGATGAGTTTTCCATCACTTCTCTTGGTTGGACTCACCGCCGGGTTTTATTATTCATTGTTTGTTTTCTAGGGATGCTGGTATTCCCAATACAAGGAGAACGGATCCACACTCGCTTAGCTATGGTCACTAAGACCCTAATGGAAGGAATTGATGTATAGACTTACATTATTGTCTCGATGATCATGGTTGAGATGTACCGAACCTTGGACCGTTGCAAGAAAGGATACAAGCATTTTGAGGTGGCAATTTGTTGCTGCAAATATGGTTGTTGGAACACCTTCAAAGAGGACAATACCATCAAGAATTTTCGCGGCAACCATGGAATGACCACATAGCTTTTCACCATCCGAAGAGAATGACTTTTATGCCCGACAGGTTTGCAAAATCGGGAAACGGTGTGGGCTGGGTACACTTCTTTAGCAATTTGACTGACGACAAGGTCCATTGGATGTTCGAGCGGTTCCCTAGTAGTGAATTCATCATTAGGTCAAGATATGTTCCTCATCTAGTGCTAATTGGATTAAGAGGTATCTATACTTATGCTCCTATTAGAGTATGACGAAATCTGGGAGGAAACAGGTCATACCACGAGTCTACAAGATGGTTCATTACAAAGAAGACATCCAGGGTAATGCCATTCCATTTAAGTGCGAGGCACAACACATGTGGCATCAAAATATTGTTGTAGAAAAGGACACTATCGAGCCAGATCGGTATCAGGCCGGCCATGTGTATTTCTACCCATCATGGTTGGTCGATGACATAGCAGGAAATGTCAAGCCAGGGATTGATTTGAGAAATAGAGTCAAAGACGACGCTGCTGAGGCGCAAGTCAAGTACAGGAGGTTGCATAAAAGGGTTTTCGAATCCGAGGCCAGGCATTTGGAACAACACAAAGTGGAGATGGAAGCAATCAATGAATGGAGAGGAATCACTACCAAATCAACATATAGGTTGGAGTATTTAGAGAAGGGTCTAATGGAGCTTGTGGGGAAGATGAGGAAAAGGGTTGTAGATTGTCATAATGCAGAGGGCAATGAAGGAGGACAGCTAGCAAGGGCATATCTGTTGTTGGACATGCGCGGCCTGGGGAATCTGATCGATGGGGCTAAGAATGTCAAGCTTAGAGAAGGTCCCTCTGGGACCGAGTAGATTAGGATGGATATTTACTTGTTTTCTTGATTCGTTTAAGAACTCGATTGTAATAAGGGAGATGCCACTAATTATTGTCATTTTAGTAGAGATTTGGTTTAATTATCATATTACTTAAATGGCGCAATTATCGGCATTGAGTTTTCTCCAAATCTATATGTCGTTAGGCCTACCTCGGGCACAATAAGGTCCCAAAATTAGGACGCGGATTTATAATTCCGAAATACGTGTTTAAATACTGCAAATACCCTTTCAATACCCCTTACTGACTTGTTTACCTTTTTGCTTTTCTTTGTTCTGATTATTCCCATCCCCTAAGGTTGGTTCGTGCATACTGGCATCATCGCTGTATCATACCAGATCTAGAGGTCCTCCACGTCCTCCTCCTCCAAGTGACCCCAAGAACAAAGGAAAGGCTAAGATGGACGTTATGAACAGTATCAGTAAAGACAATGCAACACACGAAGAGAATGTTGAGACTTCGGATGGTCGGAGTACTCCGACACGGAATGACTTGGTTTCGCAGTTAGAGAAAAAGATACTAGAGTTACAAGGGGAACTTGAGCAGGTCCGTAACTTGGCAAGTTGTTCCCTCACCTTGAATTTCCCAAACATCAACCAAAAAAATGCCCAAAACCCACCACCCCCCCAAAACACACAAAACTAGCAGCCGCAAAATCCTCCCACACCTCACCAATACGCTACGCCTCCCCAAAATCCTAATCCTCCACCAGTACTAACTCCTCCACCCCACCAATATCATCCAACCCAGTATCAACAAACTACCACCTAACACACTCCTCAAAACATACCACATCCTACCCCTGCTCCCCATAACTCAACCAATGATCACCACTACACCCAAATCCCTAGAATCCACCAAAGTAACCCCATATATGTAGAAACCTTAACTCACACTTCACAACAAATGCCATACACACCAGAATCCGCCGAGAAGGACCTCCACATTAAGAATATGGCGAAGGAACTTAAGAAGCTTACAAGTCGAGTCCAAGGCGTCGAATGGGGTAAAGGCATTGAATGTTTGAACTATGAAGATTTGTGTATTCAGCCAGACGTAGAACTGCCAGAGGGCTACAAACCTCCCATGTTCGAAATGTACGACGGAACAGGTGATCCAAAGGTGTATCTGAGGATGTATTACGACAAGCTCGTAGGGGTCGGTAAAGATGAAAGAATACGCATGAAGTTATTCATGAGGAGCCTCACTAGAGACGACTTATGTTGGTATATCAGCCAAAATCAAAAGAAGTAGATTAACTGGGTAAGCATGGCGTCATATTTCATGGATCGATTCAGATTCAACACGGAGAATGCACCAGATGTCTTCCATATCCATAATCTTAAGAAGAAGCCAACAGAGACTTTTTGATCCTATGCTACTCGGTGGAGGTCAGAAGCTGCAAAAGTAAGGCCAGCATTGGAAGAAGAACAAATGAACAAATTCTTTGTCCGGGCCCAGGATCCACAATACTACGAGAGGTTAATGGTTATTGAAAATCATAAATTCTCCGACATCATCAAATTTGGAGAATGAATAGAAGAAGGAATTAAAAGCGGGATGCTAACCAATTTCGAAGCATTACAAGCTACGAGCAAAGCCTTGCAGTCAGGAAGCATATCCAAAAAGAAGGAAATAGGGGTCGTGATAGTAGCCCAAGGTCCCAAATCTCCTCTCACATACCAAACACCTCCACCCACATATCAGCCTTCACCTCTCAGATATCCACAACCCGCCACCACTTACCATACTTACAATACCCAGCCAGCATATTACCACTCACCACCAACCGCCAAAATTATCAAGACCCAGAACAAATTTCGATCACAGACCACCCAGACAATACACCCCTATTTCTTAACCCATCGACCAGTTGTATGAGAGACTAAAGGTTGTGATTTATGTCACTCCCATTCCCGCTGTCACCATGGAAAATTCCTTTCAATGGGTCAATCCAAATAAGACATGAACACTCTAGCATGAAGCATCACACTATTGATAAATGTCACACTCTGAAGGATAAGATCCAGACGCTAATTGATACCAAGGTTATACAAGCAAAAGAGGATGCATCTAATGTCCACAACAATCCCCTCTCGAATAATAGGAGCGAGGGATAAACGTGATAGAAACTGATGAAGAATAGGACTCGGAAGGGTCAATTAGGCTCATTCGAGAAGGGGACGATCCTAAGAAACCTATAGTCACTCTCGCTCCTACTGTGGTATAGATACAACCACCGATCGAAATTGAGTTAGCCACACCGACTCCGCTCGAGGTTGAAGCAACAACAAGCTCAGTTGCGCCTGCTCCATTTGAAATAGAAGTGACCACACCATTCATTTTAAGGGTAGCACCCGCACCATCCCTTAATTCCAATGTTGTACCCCTGGGACTGCACCGCATAAGCGAGAAGGAAAGTAATAGGGAAAATGGAAGAAACTGGTGCAGCATAGGGGATGACCAGAAGTGGTAGGGTGTACACACCTTAGAGCCTAGGGGGAACAAGTAAAGAAGCCGCTTCCAAATAGCCTATCATTAAAATCGGCCCAGATGATCTTTGGAGAAAGGTGCAAGCAATAAAGTACTTTGTACTTGACCATCTGAACAAGACCCCTGCTCAGATATCCATTCTATCATTACTACAGAATTTTGAAGCACATAGGAATGCGTTGATGAAGGTATTAAACGAGGCTTATGTGCCAACAACATTACCAATGGGGAGATGGCTAACATGGTAGAACAAGTATTTGAAAGCCATAAGATCACCTTCTATGAAGACGAACTGCCGACGGAAGGGTTGAGCTACAATAGGGCGTTGCATATCACGGTACAGTGTGAAGACAAATTCAGTGCTAGGGTGTTGATAGATGGAGGTTCAAGTCTCAACATATGTCCATTCACCACCTTGAAGAGATTAGGAAAAGGTTTGCATAAGATACGAGCAGGAACTATGAATGTAAAAGTGTTCAATAGGTCTCAAAGGGCCATAATTGGAGAAACCAACCTTTGCTTAAGAATGGGCCCAACTTGGTTGGATGTTGAATTCCAAGTACTCGACATATTTGCCTCACACAATTTACTATTGGGGAGACCTTGGATACACGCCGCTGGGGCTATAGAATCTACTTTTCATCAGGTTGTGAAGTTAGAATGGAATCACCAGGAGGTGATAATTCATGGAGACGGTAGTAACCTTATTTACACCAATCAGACTGTTCCAGTTGTGGAGAATAGAAGGAAGTTAGGTGGAGAGACCTACCATCGCATTGAGAGTCTTAATTCAATTTAGAAGGACAAATGGTTGAGTAGAAAAATAGAGAGCATATTGCCATGGGCAGGATACGAACATGGTAAAGGGCTCGGAAAGCATCTCCAGGCTATTGCCAAACCAGTACAATTAAAGCGTCACGGTACAACCTTTGGATTAGGATGTCAATACACTTGGCATGAGTATCAAAATTTGTCGTCGCCATGGCGCGGTACCTATTACCCTCTCGAGCAACTGATACGACATTTGAGACAATCCTTCCATCAGGCTGATATGATGTGGGGATCTGAAGAAGATGAAGTGCTAGTTGGTTTGAGGAATCTATTCTTAGAAGATGAAGACATGCACTGCAGTGTAATAGTTGAGGAGGAGGAGGAGGAAGGCCTCATCATCCAGACAATGGAGAAAGAAGTTGTTCTAAGGGAACCGGACAGCCACACCATTAAGGGCCCGCCGAGTCCCGAGATAGCCTAGATGCTAGTGTTATTTATTTTGAAAACAATTCTTTTGAACATTTTTAAAATATTTTCAGTATTTTGTTTTGGAAACATTTGTGTGAATCATTAAAATCCCTTTCTGTTTGACATTTTGATACTTATCAATGGCTTGTTATTTTATTATTTATTACTATTCTCTATATTTTTTCTCTCTACAACATCATTATTTCTTATCTTTATAAACCAACAACTGTGACATGTAATGAGACAACACAACATAAGGATAGTGACTCAGAAGAGATAGAAGAAGAAGATATAATACCTGAGGAAATTGTCAGAGAAACAGAGAATTTTGAGAACAAACCTAAGTCCAACCTGGACGAGACTGAGATAGTCAACTTGGGAGATTCCGAAATAGTCAAAGAAACTCGCATAAGCATTCACATGTCACCATCCGAAAAATAAGAGTACACTCGTTTCCTGAAAGAATATGAAGACATTTTCACATAGTCTTATGATGATATGACTGGTTCGAGCACATCTTTAGTGGCTCATAAGCTATCGACTAATACGATGTGTTCGCCTATCAAGAAAAAGCTCAAAAAGTTCAAGCCATTCATGAGTTTGAAAATCAAAGAGGAAGTCACCAAACCAATCAAAGATAAGGTTCTCAAAATGGTTGAATATCCGACTTGGTTGGCCAACATCGTGTCGGTTCCGAAGAAGGATGGGAAAATCAGAGTATGTGTCGACTATCGGGACTTAAACAGAGCAAGTCCCAAAGATGATTTTCCACTATCCAACATACACATATTGATCGACAACTATGCCAAGCATGAACTCCAATCATTTGTGGATTGCTTCGTGGGATATCATCAGATCTGGTTGGATGAAGAAGATGCCGAGAAAACAACTTTTATTACACCTTAGGGGGTATACTGCTACATGATCTTGTTTGGTCTGATGAATGCTGGGGCCACTTATATGAGAGACATGACAACTATTTTTCACGACATAATACACAAAGAGATAGAGTTATATATGGATGATGTCATTATCAAATCAAAGAAGGGCACAGATATATAGCAGACTTGAGGAAATTCTTTGATCGGCTCCGGAGGTACAATTTGAAATTGAATCCCGCAAAATGTGCCTTTTGAGTCACTGCCGAAAAGCTGTTAGGATTCATCGTCATCTGCTGAGGAATTGAGCTAGACCCATCAAAGGTCAAGGCTATCCAGGATTTGCCACCTACAAAGAACAAGAAAGACGTGATGATTTTCTTAGGGCATCTCAATTATATCAGCCGCTTCATAGCACAATCAACCGTGATCTGTGAGCCGATTTTCAAATGTTAAAGAAGGATGCCACAACCAGTTGGACTGAAGACTGCTAGAAAGCTTTTGACAAAATCAAAGAATATTTGTCCACACCGCCAGTCCTAGTCCCGCCAGAGCCTGGTAGACTGTTGCTACTCTATCTCTCCGTACTAGATGGGGCTTTCGGTTGTGTCTTGGGACAACACGACGAGACGGGAAGGAAAGAACATGTCATAAATTATCTGAGTAAGAAGTTCGCACCCTATGGAACACAGTACTCTTTCCTGGAAAGCACTTGTTGTGCTCTCACATGGATAGCTCAGAAATTGAGGCACTACTTTTGTGCCTACATCACATATCTCATATCAAGGATGGATCCTTTGAAGTACATCTTCCAGAAACCCATGTCTATAGGGAAGCTGGCAAAATGGCAGATACTATTGAGTGAAGTTCACATCATCTATGTGACCCAGAAGGTGGTTAAGGGACAAGCACAAGCAGATCATCTCGCAGAAAACCCTGTAGCAGGAGAATACGAACCACTAAAAACGTATTTCCCTGATGAAGAAGTATCACTCGTAGGAGAAGATATTGCTGAAACCTATGACGGTTGGATAATATTTTTTGATGGAGCTGCAAATTTCAAAGGTGTGGGTATTGGAGCCATCTTGGTGTCAGAAACCGGTTAGCATTACCGGGTATCTGAAAAACTCAGATTTCCATGCACCAATAATATGGCAGAATATGATGCTTGCATATTGGGGCTCAATTTGGCCGTTGACATGAATATCCAGGAATTACTGGTAATTGGTGATTCAGATCTTCTGGTACATCAGGTGCAGGGATAATAGGCTCCAAAGAATACCAAGATATTACCATATTTATATCATGTGCAAGAAAAGATGGAGAGTTTAACGAAAATAGAGTTCATACATGTCCCGAGAATCCAGAATGAGTTCGCAGATGCACTGGCCACTTTGTCCTTAATGATACAACATCCAGAAAATAATTGCATTGAACTCATTCCGGTAAGGATTCATAATCAACCAGCTTACTATGCTCATGTTGAAGAAGAAATAGATGGGAATGTTACATCTCGCATTTTTTTTCTTTCTTTCGTACGTTAAACTTTCGTCTTCAGTTAATTGACATAGACTCGAGGATGAGATTATCTTGAGATTAGCATATTTATGCTATTTATAACAAGAGATAAGTAAGTGCCATGAAGGATAAAAGGTACACGAATTAAAGAAAATGAGTTTTGTTCAAGATTATCGATTTAGGATAAAATAAGGGCCGAGCGATTATACTCGATATTTATGGACTAGTACAATACAAGGTACCATATGACCATGATAGTATGATGTATAAAGTGTATTAAAAAAATAAGTAGACTTTTATGTAATTTGAGATAATTCTTAAATATGTGAGTAATTGGTTAATTATCGGGTAGCGAGATATTATCTAATTAATTAATTAATTATTGGATAAGATTAAAAAAACCCTCCCCCACCCCATGTGGAAGCAAGCCACCACCCAAATCAAATGACTCATTAGTCATGTTGGTTAGGTGGCAACTAGTTAGGATAATAACCTTGCAATTCAAGAAAGGATTCATAAGCTTTAGCAAATTAAAAGATTCATTTTATCTAACATTTGAGGATATAGAAAAGAGCTCTCCAAGAGACTCTCTGAAGCCACCCAAAAATGCAATCTAAAGCCAAAACAAATTGCAAATTGAAGTTAACATAGAAGGGTGCTGATCTTTAATAGATCGAGCAGAGATTTTACAATTTTAAGGGAGTACGGTGTAAACCTTTTCCAAGAATATCATACAGATTTTCCTACTCCGAGTATGTTTAGGCTATCCTTTCTTCTTTTTGGCATGATCTATACGATACAAACGAAATGAGAAACATAGTCCATTTTTCTCCGTAAAGGTTATCAACTTGCACATGTGAAGACATTAGCTTAAAATTTATTATGGTGTTCGTTTTCTCTTGGAGTTTCCACTATGTCTTATGGCCTTTGGTACATGATTTGTTGTAAGAGCTTTCCATAATATCTATTATGCTTGTCTTATGGACACAGTTCAATCGCATTTTTTGCGGTCCCATCAATTTATGATCACAGTTTAGCCATGACAATGATTAGATACTAAGGTGTCTAATACATTGTTGAAGATCGAGGTCATTAACTTATGTTTCATTCTCTATTATCTTGTACTACTATATTTTCCTGATCATCTGCTTAATTATCTTTATTTTACATCTACTACTCATATTTCATGATACATACCAATGATTTCAGGGTTCTTTCCTTAGTGCAATATTATTCCTTACGTATATTTTCCTAGTTTTGTAAGTTACAGTATTGTCCTTATCGAGACTCATATTCAATTGAGTATTTCCTTCTTCCAGTTAAGAGAGCAGAGAGTTTATATATACAGTATTACAGTACTTTCATTAACATCGAGCTATAATCAATGGGCAGGCCCCTATTGGGCAACCTATGATCACATGGTAAGTTATATACCGAGCCTACTGTGGCCGAGCGCCTATGAGCAAGCTCAGCCGGCCGAGATACAGAGCCTAGTATGGTCGAGGGCCTATAAGCGAGCCTATTATGGTAGAGAAGTTATATATATATATATACCGAGCCTTATAAGGCCGGACAGCTATTTTACTTACTATATTGAGAGAATAGAGTTAGTATCAACAGGTGAGCATATCTTCAGATTATCTTTGACCCCCATTTGCTTTCAGTTATTATATTATCAGTCCAGTTTCAGCTTTCAGTATATTGCCTTACATACTCGGTACATTATTTCGTACTGACGTCCCTTTATGGGGGCGATGCATTTCATGCGTGTAGGTTCAGACAGACAGATTGGTAGACCTCATCAGTAGGTGTTGCCCGAGTTCAGATTTATCGGTAAGCTCCATGTCCTTCAGAGTTGTTGGGTCTAGAAGTTTTGTGTACGTCTTGTGTATTTATGTAGATAGGTTATGGGTAGGTCGGGGCTTTGTTCCAATCACAGTACATCTACCAGTAGAGGCTTGTAGACATATCCTGTCAGTTAGTGCAGTATGTTGGGCTTGTAGGCCATGTACATATATTTTGGTTCCTTGTCAGTGATAGTATTTATGACGGCCTTACCGGCCCATCTTTATGCTGACATTTAGTCAGCGTTAACCTTCATTCAGTTTTATATTTTGCTTCGTACATTATCTTGTAATGTGGACCACGGCTAGAGTAGGTCATTACATGTTCAGAGTCTCTTAGTCGCAAGTGGTATACAAGGATAGGTAAGGCACCGGGTACCGGTCTTGCCCCAAGGCTCGGGGCATGAAAAAAGTGGTATAAGAGAAATTCTGTCCTAGGGAGTCTACAAGTCGTGTCTAGTAGGGTCTTGTTTATAGATGTGTGGTGCACCACATTATATAAGCCGGGGACTACAGGGCATTTAGGAGTTAGTTACCCTTGTTTCAAATCAGAATTGTGTTGTAGCACTGAGTAATAGGAAATTTGAGTTAAACTTACGTGTTGGCATTTGCATGCACATAAAACGGTAACTAGCAAGACTACGGCTAGCCAGAGGAGACAAACAACAGTAGGTGAGGGGACTAGCAGGGTACCCCCAGTAGATGGGGCCTAATTGGAGGCCCAGGGGGAGACCCCTACCCAACTATTACCGGCTCCTCCGCCACCTGAGGAGATTCCTAGGGAGACCTCACATCCAGTTCCCCCTTCGCTTCCATTATATCAGGACTTGAGGAGTGATGTGCATTTGTTGACACAGTTGGTAGCTACCCAGCAACAGGCTAGGGCATCCTCTAGTGTAGGACCTTCTGAGGGGTCTGGGAGTTGAAGGGTCGAAAAGTTTATTTCTTTGAGTCCCCCAGAGTTCATGGGGACAGATCAGAAGGAGGACCCGTAAGATTTCATAGATCAGCTTCAAATGATCTTTCGGGTTATGCATGCCACGGAGAAAGAGGCAGTTGAGCTAGCAACTTTTTGACAAGGTATAGACATCCTTTGGTACGAGGGATGGGAAAGGTCAAGGGGACGTGATGCACCTCCAGCTATTTGGGAGAATTTTTCAGATGCCTTTCTTGCCCACTACTTACCACGAGAGATCCGGCAGGCCCGAGTTGATAAGTTTTTAGCCCTCAAGCAGGGCAATATGAGTGTTCGAGAGTATAGTCTTCATTTTGACCCATTGGCCAGATATGCACCATCCATAGTTGCTACTATGCAGGACAGGATGCACAGGTTTATAGCAGGGTTGGCCCTAGAGTTGACCGAAGCATGTGCCACCGCTGCATTGCAGGATAGTATGGATATCTATCGTATTCAGGCATTTACCCAGAATATAGAAAGGGGTAGGCATTGGAAGCAGGGTACGGAGAGGACTGAGTTAGGGTAGCATAAGAGGATGAGATTTTCCAGGTCTCAGGAACAATCTCAGGGTAGTTATAGGCCCCAGTACTTCGAACGACCACCTAGAACTCCGCCACCTCAGTAACAGGGTTACAGGTATAACCATTATACTCAGTCAGGACCAGGTGAGAGCTCCCAGGTGTCAAGTTTGCAGCGACAACGAGGATCGAGGAAGACATTGCCATTTCTGCCGCGGTGTGCCATCTGCAGTAGAGGACACTTGGGCTAATGTCGAGCCGGTTTCGATGCTTGTTATACATGTGGATGTCAGGGGAATATGATGTGAGATTTCCCAAATAAAGATTCTGGGGGTGTGGTGCAACTAGCGAATTCAGCAATAGGATCATCTATGTATGTGCATCCTTCGGGGCGCGAGTATCGGTCTTCGACCGGTAGAGGTTCCAGTTCAGGTGGTAACCAAAATTGTAGTTATGCATTAGTCGGTCGACAAGACCAGGAGTCTTCACCAGATTTTGTGACAGGTATGTTGACCATTTGTTCTCACGATGATTATGTCTTGATAAACCCAGGATCTACTTTATCATGTATTACCCCATTTTTCGCGGGGAAGTTTGGTATAGTACCTGAAATACTAAGTGATCCTTTTGCCATATCTACACCGATCAGATAATAGGTTATTTCTAGACGGGTTTACCGAGGTTATACGGTGTCAGTTGGTGGTCGTCAGACCTCAGCCGACCTAGTTGAGCTAGAAATGTTGGATTTTGATGTTATCATGGGCATGGACTGGTTGAAAGCTTGCTATTCCACGGTTGATGGTCGAGCAAAGATAGATAGATTTCATTTTCCGAGTGAGCCTGTCCTTGAATGGGTAGGTAATACAGCAACACCCAGAGGTAGGTTTATTTCCTTTTTGAAGGCGAGGAAAATGATCGCACAAGGGAGCATCTATCATATTTTGCGAGTTAAAGCTGCAGATACTGAGATACCTACACTTTATTCTATTCCATTAGTTAAACATTACATAGATGTATTTCCAGATAAACTTCCAGGTATTCCTCAAGAGAAATAGATTGATTTTTGCATCGATTTTTGCTTCCGGGAACGCAACCAATATCCATCCATCCATATAGAGTGGCATCTGCCGAATTGAAGGAGTTGAAGGAGTAGTTAAAAGATTTACTTGAGAAAGGTTTCCTTAGACCCAGTACCTCACCTTGGGGTGCACCGGTACTGTTTGCATGGAAGAAAGATGTCTCGCTGAGGATGTGTATCGATTATAGGCAACTGAACAAGGTAACTGTTAAGAATAAGTATCCACTTCCAAGGATAGACGACTTGTTTGATCAGTTTCAGGGAGCTAGATGCTTTTCAAAGATAGATTTGAGGTCGGGGTACCATCAGGTCAGAGTTCGGGAGAAGGATATTCCCAAGACAGCCTTCAGGACCCGATATGTCCACTTCTAGTTCCTTGTCATGTCCTTCGGGTTAACGAATGCAACTGCCATATTTATGGACTTGATGAATAGCCTATTCCGGCCATATTTAGCCCTGCTCGTGATAGTCTTTATTGATGATATTCTGGTTTATTCACGTTCAGAGAATGAGCATGCGGACCACCTGTGAGCGGTTCTCCAAACCCTCTACGATAACAAATTGTATGCTAAGTTTTCTAAATGTGATTTCTGGTTGAAGTTTGTAGCATTCTTGAAGCACATTGTATCCGACGGAGGTATAAAGGTAGACACTCAGAAGATTAAGACTGTAAAATCCTGGCATAGACCTACCACTCCGACAAAGATTCGTAGCTTTCTAAGCTTGGCAGGATACTACCGGAGGTTCATAGAGGGTTTTTCTTCTCTTTCATCACCATTAACGAAGTTGACACAGATTGCACTAAGTTTCAGTGGACAGAGTCCTGTGAGAATAGTTTCCAACAGCTTAAAAACAGGTTGACCTTAGCGCCAGTTCTAGCACTTCCGGAGGTTCCAGATGGTTATGTCATGTATTGTGATGCCTTAGGTGTCAAATTAGGATATATCCTGATGCAACATGGGAAAGTAATTGCATGTGCTTCAAGGTAGTTAATAAAGCATGAGCGGAATTATCCGGCCCATGACCTTGAATTAACTTCGGTTGTCCATACACTTAAGATATGGCGGCATTATTGATAAGGTGTTCATGTTGATTTGATCGCAGATCATAAAAGCCTGCAATATATCTTCAAGCAAAAAGAGTTGAATTTGCGACAGAGGCGATGGCTTGAGTTATTGAAAGATTACGATGTTAACATTCTCTACCATCCAGGGAAATCTAGTGTTGTAGCAGATGCCTTATGTTGCTGATCTATGTGTAGCTTAGCAAATGTATAGGCCAAAATAAAACAATTAACTATAGATATTCATCAATTGGCTTGTTTGAGGGTTCGGTTAGTAGACTCTAGCAAGGGTGGAGTTGTACTCCAAAATACAGCAAAATTATCTCTCATAGTTGAAGTAAGAAAGAGGCAGTATGAGGACCCAGAGTTGGTCAAGCTGAGAGAGCGAGTTCCGCAGCAAAAGAAGCCGTTGTTAGAGCTCAAGGGAGATGGGGTTCTTAGATACATGGGTCGTTTATGTGCCCCAGAGGTAGCAAGGCTACGAGACAGGATTATGTCAGAGGCACATTATTGGTGGTACTCCATTCATCTTGGGTCGACGAAGATGTATCATGACATTAAGGATGTGTTTTGGTGGAACGATATGAAAAAGAACATTGTTGAGTATGTCACTCAGTGCCCTAGTTGCTAGCAGGTGAAGATAGAGCACTAGAAGCCCAGAGGGCTAATGCAGACTATAGAGATCCCGACATGGAAATGGGAGGCAACAAACATGGACTTTATCACGGGTTTACCTCGTTCTCATCATAAGTTCGATTCTATATGGGTGATAGTCGATAGGCTCATGAAATCATCTCATTTTCTACCAGATAGATCTACACATACAGTAGAAGATTATGAAAAATTATATATCAAGGAGATAGTGCGACTACACACATTACCAATATCTATTATATGTGAAAGTGGGACCCAGTTTACAGCACATTTTTGGAGTTCATTTCAGAAAAGTCTAGGGACTTAGTTGAATCTCAGCACAACTTTTCATCCACGAACTGATGGACAAGCCGAGTGCACAGTTCAGACGCTCGAGGACATATTACGAGCATGTGTGCTGGATTTTAAAAGAAGTTGGGATGAACATCTACCTCTTATCGAGTTTGCATATAATAACAGTTACCACTCTAGTATCCTGATGGCTCCGTATGAGGCTTTATTTGGACGCAAGTGCAGATCTCCTATAGGGTGGTTTGATGTTTGAGAATATGGGTTACATGGGCCAGACCTGGTTCAGCTGGCCATTGAAAAAGTAAAGCTTATCTGGGAGCGATTGTTAACAGCTTAGAGTCTTCAGAAGTCATATACTAACGTACGGCGACGAGATTTACTGTTCGGGGTTAATGACTTGGTATTCTTTAAGGTGTCACATAGGAAGGGTGTGATGAGGTTTGGAAAGAAAGGAAAACTTAGCCCACGGTATATTGGGCCTTTTAGGATCATTTGGAAAGTGGGCCTTTGGAAGGACACTCATTATCAAATCCAAGAAGGGCACAGATCACATAGCAAACTTGAGGAAATTCTTTGATCGGCTCCAGAGGTACAATTTGAAATTGAATCCCTCAAAATGTGCCTTTGGAGTCCCTGGAGGAAAGCTGTTAGGATTCATCGTCAGCCGCCGGTAATTGAGCTAGACCCATCAAAGGTCAAGGTTATCCAGGATTTGACGCTTACAAAGAACAAGAAAGACATGGTGACTTTCTTGGGGCGTCTCAATTGTATCAGCCGCTTCATAGCACAATCAATCGTGATCTGTGAGCCGATTTTCAAAATGTTAAAGAAGGATGCCGCACCCAGTTGGACTGAATACTGCCAGAAAGCTTTTGACAAAATCAAAGAATATTTTTCCACACCACCACTCCTAGTCCCGCCAGATCCTGGTAGACCGCTGCTACTCTATCTCTTTGTACTAGATGGGGCTTTCGATTGCATCTTGGGACAACATGACGAGACGAGAAGGAAAGAAAATGCCATATATTATCCGAGTAAGAAGTTCACACCCTACGAAACACGGTACTCTTTGCTGGAACGCACTTGCTGTGCTCTGACATGGATAGCTCGAAAATTGAGGCACTACATTTGTCCCTACACCACATATCTCATATCAAGGATGGATCCTTTGAAGTATATCTTCCAGAAACCCATGCCTACAGGAAAGCTGGAAAAATGGCAGATACTATTGAGTAAATTTGACATCGTCTATGTGACTCAGAAGGCGGTTAAGGAAAAAGCATTAGCAGATCATCTTGCAGAAAACCCTGTAGCAGGAGAATACGAACCACTAAAAACGTATTTCCCTGATGAAGAAGTATCATTCGCAGGAAAAGATATTGCTGAAACCTACGACATTTGGAGAATGTTTTTCGATGGTGCTGTAAATTTCAAAGGAGTGGTATTGGAGCTGTCTTGGTTTCAGAAACCGATCAGCATTACTTGGTATCCGCAAAATTAAATTTCCATGCACCAATAATATGGCAGAATATGAGGATTGCATATTGGGGCTCAATTTGGTCGTTGCCATGAATATCCAGGAATTACTGGTAATTAGTGATTCAGATCTTCTGGTACATCAGGTGCAGGGAGAATGGGCTACAAAGAATACCAAGATATTACCATATCTATATCATGTGAAAGAGATGATGAAGAGGTTCAAGAAAATAGAGTTCAGACATGTCCCGAGAATCTAGAATGAGTTCGCGAACGCATTTCCCATTTTGTCCTTAATGATACATTATCCAGACAAGAATTTCATTGACGCATCCTGGTAAGGATTCATAATCAACCAACTTACTATGCTCATGTTGAAGAAGAAACGGATGGGAATGTTACATCTCGCGTTTTTTTTCTTAGTTAAAGTTTCGTCTTCAGTTAATTGACATAGACTCGGGGATAATATTATCTTGAGGTTAGCATATTTATGTTATTTATAACAAGCGATAAGTAAGTTCCATAAAGGATAAAGGGTACACGAATTAAAGAAAATGAGTTTCGTTGAAGATTGTCGATTTGGGATAAAATGCGGGCCAAGCGTCAACACCTGATATTTAAGGACTAGTACCATACAAGGTACCATATGACCATGATAGTATGATGTATAAAGTGTATTAAAAAAAATAAGTAGAATTTTATGTAATTTGAGATAATTCTTAATTATGTGGGTAATTGGTTAATTATTGGGTAGCGGGATATTACTTCATTCACCCCATGTGGAAGGAAGCCACCACCCAAACAAAATGACTCATTAGTCATGTTGGTTAGGTGGCAACTAGTTAGGATAATAGCCTTGCAATTCAAGAAAGAATTAATAAGCTTTAGCAAATTAAAAGATTCATTTTATCTAACCTTTGAGGATATAGAAAAGAGCTCTCCAAGAAACTCTTTGAAGCCACCAAAAAATCTAACCTGAGGCCAACAAACGCAAATTGAAGTAAACATAGAAGGGTACTGATCTTTAATAGATCAAACAGACATTTCGTAATTTTAAGGGAGTACGGTGTAAACCTTTTCCAAGAATATCATACGGATTTTCCCTACTTCAGGTATGCTAAGGCTGTCCCTTCTTCTTTTTGGCATGATCTATACGATACAAACGAAACGAGCAACATAGTCCATTTTAATCTGTACAGCCTTTTCAACAAAAGGTTATCTACTTTCACATATGGAGACATTAGCTTGAAATATATTCTGGTGTTTGTTTTCTCTTCGAGTTTCTACTATGTCTTATGGCCTTTTGTACATGATTTGTTGTAAGAGCTTTCCATAGCGTCTATTATGCTTGTCGTACTGACACAGTTCAATAGCAATTTGTGTGGTCCCATCTATTTAGGATCACAGTTTGGCCATGACAATTATTTGATACTAAGGTGTCTAATATATTTTTGAAGATCCAGGTCATTAACTTATGTTTCATTTTCTATTATCTTCTACTACTATATTTTCCTTATCTTCTACTTCATTATCTTTATTTTGCGTCTACTACTCATATTGCATGATACATACCAATGATTTCAGGGTTCTTTCCTTAGTGAACTATTATTCCTTACGTATATTTTACTAGTTTTGTAAGTAAAAGTATTCTCCTTATCGAGACTCATATTCAATTGAGTATTTCTTTCTTCCAATTAAGAGAGCAGAGACTCCATATGTACAGTATCACAATATTTTCATTACCGTCGAGCTATAATCGATGGGCAGGCCCTTATTAGGAAACCTCTGATCAGATGGTAAGTTATATACCGAGCCTACTATGGCTGAGTGCGTATGAGCAAGCCCAGTTGGTCGAGATACAGAGCCTAGTATGGCTGAGCGCGTATGAGCGAGCCTACCATGGAAAAGTAGTTATATATATATATATATATATATATATATATATACCGAGCCTTATAAGGCCGGAAAGCTATTTTACTTACTATATTGAGATAATAGAGTCATTATGAGCAGGGAGTATATCTTCATATTATCTTTGACCCCCATTTGCTTTCAGTTATTATATTATCAGTCCAGTTTCAGCTTTCAGTATATTGCCTTACATACTTGGTATATTATTTCATGCTGACGTCCCTTTCTGGGGGCGATGCATTTCATGCGTGCAGATTCAGACTGACAGACGGGTAGACCTTCTCAGTAGGTGTTGCCCGAGTTCAGATTTGTCGATAATCTCCATGTCCTTCGGAGTTGACGGGTCTAGATGTTTTGTGTATGTCTTGTGTATATATGTAGATAGGTTATGGGTAGGTCGGCGCCTTGTTCCAATCACAGTACATCTATCAGTAGAGGCTTATAGACACATCCTGTCAGTTAGTGCAGTATGTTGGGCTTGTAGGCCCTGTACATATATCTTGTTGGCTTGTCCGTTATATTATTTATGACGGCCTTGCATGCCCAGCTTTATGTTGATATTAGTCAGCGTTAACCTTTGTTCAATTTTATATTTTTCTTCGCACATTATCTTTTAATGTGGCCCATGGCCACAGTATGACATTACATATTCAATCTCTCTTGGTCACAAGTGGTATGCAAGGATAGGTAAGGCACCGGGTGCCGGTCTCGCCCCCAGGCTCGGGGCCTGACAGGGAATCCATGGTTTCACGATATCAAGGAGTACTTGGCAAAAGAAGAGTACCCGGAGCATTCAAATCATACTCAGAAACGCTCGCTCCAAATATTGTCCAACCATTTCTTTCAAAGTGGAGGAATTATGTACATAAGTCTCCATACCTAGGGTTATTACGTTACGTTGATGCCAAGGAAGCTTACAAACTGCTCGATGAGATACACACTTGAACATGCAGACCACACATGAATGGTTTCATTTTAGTCAAGATGATACTGAGAGCAGGATATTTTTGGATGACTATGGAAATAGACTGCATCAGGTATGTCCAGAAATGTCACCAGTGTCAAATACATGCAGATATGATACGGGTGCCGCCAATTGAACTCAACGCAACAAGTGCACCTTGGCCTTTTGCCGCTTGGGGAATGGGTGTCATTGGACCAGTCGACTTTGCTGATCACGCTCAACTATGTCTAATAAAAGACTAAGCGGGCGTTGCAAATATAATTCGGGGTATTATGCCCAGAGTCGATCCCACAGAGAATTTACGTATCAAGCAAGATGTTAGAATACTCAACTGTCACTTGAGTTTATTTAAATTACTAACACTAAAGATTAAAACTAAAGATTAACTACTCTAAGGTATAAACAATTGAAATAAAGATCTAAGGTTATGGTTTCCCCCGTCGGTGAATTCTTTCTCGGATACTTCATATAGC
>MDKI01283245.1:0-66444 GCA_005239505.1 Nicotiana paniculata
TTTTTAGTATTAATAAAACTAGCCCTAGGCCCTGCCTAGTGGATTGCTTAAAAAAAAAAAAAAGAACCTTTCGTCCCCAAATAATTGGTAAGTGATTCTAAACTAGTTTATTTCTATCTTTCACGACATTTCCTAAGATTTCAACCTAAAATCTTGTGTTTTCATTGTGGGAATTGGGGGGTTTTGGGTAGAAATTAGGGATTTTATAGATTGAGGATTTAGACCTCAAATTGAGGTCGTATTCAAAAACAAATTACATAACCCAGCTCGAGGTGAATGGGTAATCGAGTTTTGGTCCGAACTTCAGGATTGGACCTAGTGGGTCCGAGGGATGACTTTTGTTGACTCTTTCAATAATGGACTAAATTTAATTCCTTACAATTGCGGGTAGTTCCTAAGGCTTAATTTGAATTGTTTGGTCGGTAATTTTCTAGATTCTATTTGTTCGGAGGCTTGTTTGAGAGGCAATACTGTGGTTGATAATTGAGTGGTCTTTTGCAGCTAGGTAAGTGTTGTGTCTAACTTTAACTTGAGGGAATTAGGAACCCTCAGACTATGTGCTATGTGAACTTCATGTGAGCGGCGTATATGCGAGGTGACGAGTGCTTATGCACCGCCGAACTATCTGTTTCCCTTGTTTTTCCGCTTTTCTTTAATTATCCCTTTCCTTGTCTTAGCTATTATATGTTCTAAATGTGTTTCCATGCCTAACTTCTACTTCTTATATAATGTCTTCTCATGTTCCTGATATTAGATATTTTTCATACTTTCATGATCTCCTAATATTTTCTCAAGTTGGTTTCCCTGCACCTTCTAGCTGTAAATTTCTTGATTGTTCTTGCTGTGTAGTATTACTTATGTAGATTATCATGTTGTACAAGGTTTCTCATTTGTTTCACTATGGTATTTAGGGATTGTAATGGCTTTCCATGATTTGGATTATAAGTTTCACTATGCACATTGAGTACTTGGTATTTATTTGGTGGGATCGGGTTGCATGCTGCAACAGGTGAAATAAGGGTGGAATTATGAGGTGGAATAAAGGCGAATCTATATTGTACGGTAGGATCGTGTTGCACGCCGCAAGAAGTGTAATAAGGCTGGATTTTTTTTGGTGGAATAAGGGTGTACTATGATTATGATATGGTGGGCTCGAGTTGCTTGCTTCAACACCCATATATATATATCCTCATTGTTGTTAATGTTCTTACAAAGAAATAAGGAAGGATTATGTGATGTACAGTGGGATTAGGTTGTGTGCCGCAACAACCTGTGTGTTTATATTCCTCTGAGCTGTGTTAGTTTTACAATATTTTCTTTTGCACTTAAGGACTGGTAAATTTTGAACGCCACTGGCTTATTCCTGAACTTGTAGCTATTACTTTCAATTGATTTCTTTATTTCGTTATGTATTTCCTTTGTCTATATATATTATTAATATTGTGTATAGGTTGTAGTGTGAGTGACCCATCTTAGCCTCATCACTACTTCATCGATGTTAGTCTCGGCACTTACAAAGTACATGGTGTCGGTTATACTCATACTACACTCCGCACTTCTTGTGCAGATTTTGGCATTGGTCCCAGCTGATCGAGAGATATAGCAGCTCAGACTGGTTCATTTGAGACTCAAGGTAAATCTGTTGGCATTCACAATTACCTTGAAGTCCCCCTCTATGTTCAAATGTTTTTATTGTTTCTTTCGTTTATACCATTGTATTTCTTTCAGACATTGCTTGTACAAAATCTTAGAATTTCGTGAATTGTGACTTCAGATTAATATTGTAGTAAATATTATGGGCAGTTACATTATTCAGCACTCGTTTTATTTCATTTTAACTTAATTGACTTTATTTACTGGATTGAATAAAAGTTGGCTTAAGGATTATCTAATGTAGGCTTGCCTAGCGAGTGAAACATTAGGCGCCATCACGGTCCCGAAGGTAGGAATTACCGGTCGTGACCAGTTGATATCAGTAAGAGCCCCAGTGGCAGCTCCTACGAGGGGAAGGGGTCGAGCCCGACCGAGGCACGGGCAGTGCTCAGCCCAGAGCTTGAGCACCAGCACCAACACCATCAGTGGAACCTCGGGTAGAGTTTGACAAGGAGGTTCCAGCCCAGACAGTTCTTGTCGGGTCAGCTAAGGTTCCGGAGGCGTTCATTGTCACCCTACTGCTTCAGGACACTTTGGTTCGTTTAGTGGGCCTTACGGAGAGTGTGGACCATACTGGCACATTTCCCATGGAACCAGCCGTCTCTTAGGCTGGAGGAGGAGCACAGACTCCTGCTACTCACACTCCGGATCAGGTGGCTCCCCAGTATCAGACTCTAGCAGCTCAACCAGCCGGAGTAGTTTAGCCGGTTGTTGTAGCAGAGGCAGGTGATGGGTCAGTTGTATCTTCTAAGCCTTTATGGATATTGGACAGGGTTACTAAGCTATTTCCAACAATTTCATATGACCAATGGGGTATAGTGGAGACCAATGGGGTGGATTTTGCTGCATTTCATATGATTGGTTCTGCCAATAAATAGTGGAGAGATTATTTGTTGACCAGACCATCTGGGTCGCCTGCTCTTACTTGGGACCACTTCTCTCATCTCTTCATAGAGAAGTTCCTCCTTATCACATTGACATAGGAGTATTGTCGCGACCCAATCCATTAAAGGTCGTGATGGCCGGACACCAATATCAGGCAGGCTAACAATAAATACTTAATTTCGTTCTCATTTTAATAATTTTGAAATTATATTTTTTCCTTTAATTAAATAGTAAAAGATAGAAGTTATAGAGTGAATAATAATATTTTACAACAATTTCAATACATTGCAAACCATAGTCTCCCCAAAACCCGGTGTCAGAAGTGCATGAGCATTAGTAGGAAAAATAAAATAAAATACAACAACTGTCCGGAATACAAATTGGACGGGAAAATGTAAATACTCTGAAGGAGACTTTGCTAGATGCGAGTCGAAAAATGGAGTGCAGCTCACCTAGGTCCTCGCATGTATAAATGCATCCGCTCTCACAAGGCCTTTAGACATATACGTACCTGCACAAAAATGTGCAGAAATGTATGAGTACGTAAGCAACGTGTACCCAGTATGTATCTAGCCTAATACTAGAGGAGTAGTGAGGAGGTCGACATCGACACTCACTTGTGGTCCAACAACATAAGGTACATGAAAAAGATAAGTAAGTAAGAGGCATATTACATAAATGATATAAACAAGTATAAATCACGTGGTATAAATCCCCCTATTCACGAGGAATTCAATCTCTTTATTAGAATCTCCCTCCTTAACAGGAGCATATATATGGATATTGTAGATCTCGTCAAGTATCTTACCATAATTCGGGTCCGGGGACGTACAAATACACTGGCTTCTTTCCATGTTTTACGCAGGATTTCATGAGGATATGATATAGGAAATGATGAAGCGTACGACCCGATCCAACATAATAATAAAATTGTGCACTGCCGAGGGTCGAACGACGCGAACCATAAATGCATCTATTAACCTGCTGAGGCGAACGATCCGCTCCCATGATAGTGTGGTGCATATATCATGCCGAGTCGAACGGCCCGATCCTATTAGAATAAGAAGTTTTGATGGGTCATTGAACTCATTCACGAATAAACGTATGATTTGTAATTTATTTAATGAAAACCTTTCAATGACGCGCGCGCACACACACACACACACACACACACACACACATATATATATATACCAGAGCCATGCCGTAAGAGGAGGAATATTATCTGATGGCTAGTCATGAACCCTGAAGTTTCTACAACAACAAGTGTAGTCTCAAATAAAAATGTAAAGCAGAGGGATTTTTATCAAGCGAGAGACTACTCAAATAGTACATCTATAGCATGATGTGAACCTAAGTCTACCCGGACAATACCATGAATGTAGCTACGTACTGGATCTCATCACCTCGCGCATACGTAGCCCCCACAACAAGTAGCACACAACAAATATATCACCTAGGGGTAATTTCCCCCCTCATAGAGTTAGACAGGAGACTTATCTCGTCTCAAAGCTCACTTTCCAGTCAAAAATTGTGCTTTCAATCCTCAACTCGGAGCCAAATGACCCGAAGCTAGTCAAATGATATAGAAAATAGTCAATACAGGTCGAGAGTTCATATCCTAACCATTAAGGTGATTTTCTAACCCAATTTGATGAATCACCAAAATTCACCCTAGGACCACGTGCCCGGATTTCGGAAATGTTTGAAGATAAACTTTACCCATAACACCTCGAACTCAAATATATAATTTAATCCAATTCCCATGTCCAATTTCGTGGTCAAAATCCAAAAATACCAATTTCTAGGTTTTTATTCAAAATCCCAAATTTCTACAAATTTTTATGTTTAAATCATTATGTAACCCTTGTATTTAGCTCATAACTAGAAGAAATCACTTACCTCTTGATGATGATGGAACCCCATTCTCAAAATGCTCTCAAAAATCGCCTAAGTCTCGAAATGAGGGAAATGAGGGAAATGGGCTAAGTCTCGAAACAAAAAGCCCTTGGCTCCAGTCGCAGATGTCGCATTTGTGACAGGGGTTTCGCCAATGCGAAGAATGCATCGCAAATGCGACCCTTGACAGAGCTGGCCCACATTGCAAATACGATACATAGTTCGTAAATGCGAACTCTTCAGGCCTCGCAAAATGACCCAATTGTCGCAAATGCGATTAATTCCCTCAGTCGCCCAGCCTTGGAAATGCGAACAACAACTCGCAAATGCGATGGTTGCATTTGTGACCAACACATTGCAATTCCGTTCACACCAGAACTATCAATCCCACTTCTTAACAAAACACTCCGAAGCTACTCCAAAACTCACTTAAGCCCCTGGGGCTCCAAACCAAACACCCAGACAAGTCTAAAAACATAACACGAACTTGTTCGGGGTCACAAATCACAGCAACAACATCAAAATCATGAATCGCACCCCAATCCAAGATTAATGAACTTTAGAACTTCAAACTTCTACATTCGATGCCGAAACCCATCAAATCACGGCCGATTGACCTCAAATTATGCGCACAAGTCATATTCAACATTACGGAGCTACTCTAACCTTTCGAATCAGAATCAGAATCTGGTATCAAAAGGCCCACTCCCGGTCAAGCTTCTAAAAAATCTTACATTTTCTAACTTCTGCCAAATGACCTTTAAATGACCTACAAACCTCCAAATCCAATTTCGGACGGGCTCCCAATGCCAAAATCATCATACAGAGCTAATCGTAGACTCAGAATCCCAATCGGACATCAAAAACCTTGAAATGTACCCCATCACAAACTTATGAAATTCTTCCAAATTTTCAACCTCCATAATAGACGCCGAAATGCTCCTCGGTCATCTGAAACCCGATCTAGATATACGCCCAAGTACAAAATCATCATACGATCCTGTTGGAACCTTCAAATCCCAATTTCAAGGCCGTTTATCAAAAATCATACTCTAGAAAATACCTCTAAATTAAGGCTTCCGAAATTATAATTCTCTTCCCAAATCAACCCCGGACATCCTGAAATTCAATTCCGACCACGCGTAGTCATAATACCTGAAGTGAAGATGATCAAGGCCTCAAACTGCTGAACGACGCGCTAGAGCTCGAAACGACCAATCAGGTCGTTACATTCTCTCCCACTTAAATATGTGTTCGTTCTCAAACGTGGTAAGAACTGCTCCGGAGTTGTCCAAAAATCATGGTTCATCACATTGTGCGCCTACATGTGCTACCACAACCCAGTTGATCACATCAGCTCAAGAAAACCTGCAATTTTTCATTTTCATTTAGTCTAATAAGTCTTAGAGCCAAATCCCAACATTTGAAATCATGTACCAGGTCCGTTTCCAACATACAAACACCGTACTCATCACTACCCGATGTACCAACACATGATTGTATACCTATTCTGAATCCACCCATGCACTACATAATTCACATGACCATGATACCACTCTATGACAATGATAGCCAATATTTCCATGAACCTGATGCCCTCACCACACTCATGTAACATGTAAGTCATGTTCAAATTCTTGCAATACTGCCACGACGCAATAGAGGTGTAGAAATTCATATCCAATTGTCGGGGAAAAAAATAATTGAGTTTCTCCCCCTGATAAGGATCATTACCTTATTAAGAATCTGATCGCACTGCTCCCATGTACAAAAATCTCGTCTTACCCAGTACAGGTTGTTCAGGAAATAAACCATCTCAGACTCTGCCAACAGTCTTATATTATGCCTCAATGTGCCAATAAGATACAAACTCGAATGTGATACACAAGGGAACGAACTCTGGAAAGACCAACTCAACCCAAGTAATTAATTTAAACATCCGAAAAGATATTATGAACCTTCCTCAGAACGGGGAGAAAAACATACAATAATAGATATGGGAAACTGTACTCAACATCATAGTGTTGCGGCGTGCAACCCGATCCACACATGATACCGTTAGGACGTGCAACCCGATCCAACCATGATACCTGTGGCGGCATGCCACCCGATCCAAAAATATACCCGCGATGGCGTGCCACCCAATCCACACATAATAACGTATGAGGAAATACTTACCGAGCTAAAAGGTTCATACTTGCGAAATACCCGAATATAAACTACAAGTACACTAAGTGCATAATAAAAATCCTGGGGAGACAGATAGCACCATACACTACAAAATTCAAGCACAACTACGGTGCAATAAATGACTTGCATCTCTAGAGCCATCCTGTTCTTACAACACCACAAATTACATGGGATCTCAATACGAGTGCGAATAATCAAACCACCTAACAACCCATCTGGCATACTATAGGTTACATGGAATAGCTGACGACATAAATAACATCCAGGGCCCGAAGATTCCTCCGTAAATAATGCTGAGCTAAAAGGAACACATACGACGTAGTATAGGGCCCACATTCATATTTAGATCCACCCACGTCTCAAGCTAATTCTGACCATACCACACTAGGCTAATAACCTTTCAAGGATCCACATTAACCTTTTTTCCCATGACACACAAGAACAACCGTCAATCCGACACAAACATCCACAGTTCATAACCAAATGAATGGAGCCTCTTCCCAGCCTGAACTCTCATATTAGAGATAGTACTATATTCTCCATACTTGGCTTAATTCTTCAGTCAATCAAGTGACTACATGTTACACTTATACTATCTCCACACAGGGTATTCTCCCGCGACTTTCAGTACCAGGTAAGAAGTATGCACATCTATACCACCGACAACATTAAGGTTGTAAAGCAAATCAAGAATCTGTAACCAGCACGCAAAGCCTCTTACACATGACATCGATCTCAGGTGACACTAAAGACAATACCAACTTACCTTAACCAGCTGAACCCTTCCCTGCTCATTCGAGCTCGTGGAATTATTATCAACACCAACCCGCAACCTTGATTCCTCAGCTTCCAATTCCCATACTACTCTTTACATCTAATCATGCCAATACGCAAGAGTACAAGAACTGCATCATAACTCCTGAACACCGATAGGATACGCCCATTCTGATAGTTTCTCTATGAATCCGAAGTTATTTTATCATATTCCTCCAATGCTACACCGCAAACCGAAGACAACGTAAAACACTCCAAGCCCATTTTCATAATCTATTGCAAAAGCTCGATACTTAAGCACACTACAAACACGAAATCATTAGGCACCGCAATTTAACTTTTGAAGCCACCAGTACCGTTGTTGAGAGTCACTTACTCTGACTCAATCCCAAATATACTCAAATCCAAGGCCCTGCTAGCACATGAACACCCTCTTAATGAGACACCTGGCCGAGTCACCTTTCTTATGAATCACCTCTAAACGAAGCACAAATCCGGAGTCCTCCCAAATCCTGAACATAAATTGATAGGGACCATTGTAGAACACATTCCTCAAATCCTTTGCTCAAATCACCACTGATGTCCACTTTCCCTAGTCGTAATAACCCACCAATATGTCGATAACCAGAAACCCCACAAGTAGACATTCATGCAATCCAATCGTATGTGGTGAAGCTCTCCCACATAGCATGAAGCCACCATTGCATAACTCTGGAACACACCAAGTTTCACTATCCCCCATCGACATGATCTTGCACAATTAACCCGCCAAATTCCTCGAAATCCTTATGTTAATATTTCATGAACGCTCTGAATTACTAGCCACATTTACATGTCCGACCTCTTATTGGATAGCCAGTAGAAGCTTTTTAACACCTCAAGATGGCTAACATGCTCACAAGAGATAACCCACATGTGGAAATTACATGCAACCATCTTCCAATGATGTTGCACTGAGTGCTCTTACTATGAAATCCTTTAACCATCTTGGACCCGTGCTCATTCACCAGTTGTACAAGTCTGCTCATACCTTATGGACATCAACTACAGGTGCGACAATGCATTCAAATCAAAAGTCATGTTTTATCCTTCTTGATATCAAGAAACTCTTTTCAATCGTATCTAACCTTCCTTCGCATAGCAGCCAATATTCCAAAATTATGCCCATAGACCTAGTCACTGTCCACCATGAACCCTGAATCACCCTAACTTTCCTCAAGACATGCAACTATCCTACCATAAACCCATATGCCACTCTCCCACTTCGGTCAAAACTTCTCCTTTAAACGACTACTCAACTTCTGCTTCTTATAACTGGTCTTCTAGAAATTTAACCACTGCAAGACACCTCCTACATGTACTTCCTCATCCTTCGCTGGCCAGTTGTTGCCCCAATTCCAAACTCATCTATGAACACCCGAACAATGAGTCGCTACCAACTCTAAACCTCTTAGAATATCAACATCCTCGATCCACCAGCAATAGGAACACTAAGTCGATTCTAAACCACTACACACTCCAATTTCCGTCAATTGCTTCCTCGACACCATTATATGATATCCCGTAACGAAGGAAAAATGAAGAAAACAATAACACCGAAGAACTTAGCACACTCATCCACGACAATGGCGCCACGTCACAAATGAAAACTCCAACATGCTCAAAAATACCTAGTCTCATCACTCCATCAGCCCAAATCGAACATTACCAGTCCGATTGCCTTTCTTCCGCCAGAAAAAAAATATTGGATCTCTGATTCACGCACTTAGTAAACCTCATTCCAAGTCATTCACTACTTTGATGCATAGGGAAGCACCCTACCATTACATATACACAACGCGATAGCAACACACGAATTTGTCATAACAATCAATGCCAAATTTCAAAACCTTAGGTAATAATGAGATTGAGCTGAAACGACAGAGCGGCCTTCCGCAAGGCGACGATAATAGCCCAATAAAATACATAGGTTGAGACATCCTGCACCACATCCGTAGTACCATGACAATTCCTCGATTCCCAATATATAACAAGCATGGAATATGAAGGAAATAAAGGCACAAGACTCAAAAGAATCAAACTGCACGTGAGGAATCAAGAAGGGAAGTTCTTGTAACAGCCTTGTAGCCTCTCGAAGATAATTACAGACGTGTCCGTACCGATACGGAAGACTCTACTAGAGCCGCTAATGACTCGTGAGACCTAAGTGAACCTAGTGCTCAGATACCATGTTTTTACAACCCAAAATCCATTAAAGGTCATGATGGCGCTGGACAACACTGTCAGGCAAGCCAACAATAAATACTTAATTTTATTCTCGTTTTAATAATTTAGAAAGTTTATTTTTTCCTTCAATAAAATAGTAAAAGGTGGAAGTTACAAAGTGAATAATAATATGTTACAACAATTTCAATACAGTGCAACCCATAGTCGCCCCAAAACCCAGTGTCACAAGTGCATGAGCATTACTAGGAAAAATAAAATAAAACACAACAACTTGCCGAAATACAAATTGGACAGGAAAATGTAAATACTCTGAAGGAGATTGTGCTAGCCGCGGGTTGACAAATGGAGTGCAGCTCACCTAGGTGTCCGCATGTATACACGCCTCTGCTCTCATAGAGCCTTTAGACATATACGTACCTGCACAAAAATGTGCAGCAATTGTAGTATGAGTATGTAAGCAACGTGTACCCAGTAAGTATATAGACTCACTAATGGTCCAACAACATAAGTTACATGAAAAAGATAAGTAAGTATGAGGCATAGTACATAAATGAAATAAACAATTATAAATCACATGCCTCTTCACGAGGAACTCAAGCTCTTTATTAAAAACTCCCTCCTTAACCAAAGCATATATATGGATATTCTAGATCTCTTCAAGTATCTTGCATTTTCGGATCCGGGGACGTACAGATACACTGCCTTCTTGCCATGTTTTATGCACGATTTCATGAGGATATGGTATAGGAAATTCTGAGGCATACGACCCGATTCAACATAATAATAAAAATGTGCACTGCAGAGGGTCGAACGACGTGAACCATAGATGCATCTATTAATCTGCCGAGGAGAAAGGTCCGCTCCAATGAGAGTGTGGTACATATATTATGTCGAGGCAAATGGCCTGATCCCATAACAAGTGAAATACATAATTCTGCCGAGGCTAACGACCCGATCTCATTAGAATAAGAATCTTTGATTGGTCCTTGACCACACTCACGAATAAACATGTCAGTTGTAATTTATTTATTGAAAACTTTTCAATGACACACACACACACACACACACACACACACACACACACACATATATATATATATATATATATATATATATATATATATATATATATATATATACCGGAGCCACACTGTAAGAGGAGGAATTTTATCGGATTCTAATCATGAACCCGTGAAGTCTTTACAAAACCAAGTCTAGTCTCAAAAAAATGTAAAGCAGAGGACTTTTTATCAAGCGAGAGACTACTCTTATAGTACAACTATAGCATGATGTGAACCTAAATTTACCCAGACAATAACATAAATGTAGCTACATACGGGTTCTCGTCACCTCTACCGTACGTAGCCCCCACAACAAGTAGCACACACCAAATATATCTCCTAGGGGTAGTTTCCCCCTCACATAGTTAGACATGAGACTTTAATCGTCTCAAAGCTCACTTTCCGGTCAAAAATTGTGTGTTCAATCCTCAACTCGGAGCCAAACGACTCGAAGCTAGTCAAATGATATAGAAAATAGTCAATACATGCTCAAGAGTTCATATCCTAACCATTAAGGTGATTTTCTAACCCAATTTGAAGAATCCCTAAAATTTACTCCTAGTCCTATGTGCCCGGATTCCAAATGTTTTTGAAGATAAACTTTACCCAGAACACCTCGAACTCGAATAAAAAATTATTCTAAATCCCATGTCCAATTTCATTCTACAAAGTTTTATGTTTAAATCAATATGTAACCGTTGTATTTAACTCATAACTAGAAGAAATCACTTACCTCTTGATGATGATGGAACCCTTTCTCAAAATTCTCTCAAAAATCGCCTAAGTCCAAGTGGGAAATGAAGGAAATGGGCTAAGTCTCGGAATAAAAACCCCTTGGCTCCAATCACAGATGTCACATTTGCGATAGGGGGTTCGCAAATGCGACCCCTGACAGAGCTGGCCCACATTGTATATGTGCTACTGAGTTTGCAAATGCGAACTCTTCATACCTCACAAAAATGACCCAATTGTCGCAAATGCGATCCATTCCCTCAGCCGCCCATGTTCACAAATACAAACAACACCTCGTAATTGCGATGGTCACATTTGCGACCAACACATCAAAATTCTGGACAACCATCCTACAGTGCACCATTAGCTCCTATAAGTGCACCTCATATTCAGTGTTATTACTGTGGTTATCCAGCCCGTTCGAGTCAGTCTCATTTTCCGCAGCCACTGCATCAGGTCGTGCCACACATCAAGGTTCTCGTGCCATTGTCCCAGCACCTTCTCAGCCAGCCAGAGGCAGGGGTTAGACAACTAGATGTAGGGGATAGACTGTTAGAGGTGGAGGTCAGATCATTAGAGGTGGAGGACAGGCCATTAGAGGTGGAGGCAAGTCAGCTACAGGCCATCCCAGGGACGTAGTTTAGAGTGGTAGGGCTCATTCTGGATGCTATGCTTTTCCAGCCAGTCCTGAGGCTGATTCATCTGACGCAATTATCACATGTACTATCTCAGTTTGCAGTAGAGCTGATTCAGTTCTATTTGATCCGGGTTATACTTCCTCCTATGTGTCATCCTATTTTGCTTCATATTTGGATGTGCCTCGTGATTCTTTGAGTGCTCCTGTGTATGTGTCCATAGATGAGGGGGATGCTATTGTTGTAGACTGCATTAATCATTCGTGTCTAATCGCCATTCGGAGTCTTGATACTAGTGTAGATCTTCTACTTCTCGATATATTTGATTTTGATGTCATTTTGGGTATGGATTGGTTGTCACCTTATCATGTTATATTGGATTGTCATGCCAAGATATTGACATTAACCTTGCCGGGGTGCCCTCGATTAGAGTGGAATCATACTCCTGTCCATTCTACCAGTAGAGTTATCACTTATATGAGGGATCAACGTATGGTCGATAAGGTGTGGCTAGCTTATTTGGCTTATGTTCACGATTCTAGTGCGGAGGTTCCTTCAATGGATTCAATACCAATTGTCCGTGAGTTTCCACAAGTGTTTCCTGCAGACCTCCCCGGGATACCACCTGATAGGGATATTAACTTCTGTATTGATTTGGTTCTGGGCACTCAGCCCATCTCTATTTCGCGCTACCGTATGGCCACGCCAGAGTTGAAATAATCGAAGGAGTAGTTGCATGAGTTGCTTGATAAGGGATTGATTAGACCTAGTGTCTCTCCCTGGGGTGCACCTGTTTTATTCGTGAAGAAGAAGGATGGATCGATGAGGATGTGCATAGATTATCGGCAGTTGAACAAAGTCACAATCAAGAACAAGTATCCATTGCAGATGATTGATGACTTCTTACATCAAATTCAGGGTGCCAAGGTGTTTTCGAAGATTGACTTGAGGTTTGGCTACCATCAGTTGAGGATTCGGGCATCCAATGTAAAACATTTATGACTTAGTACGTGAATTATGAGTTTCTAGTGATGTCCTTTAGGCTGACAAATACCCCATCAACATTTATGGATTTGATGAACCGAGGGTTCTAGATTTATTTGGACTCCTTTGTGATTGTGTTTATTGATGATATCTTGATCTACTCGCGTAATTGAGAGGAGCGCGAGCATCATCTTTAGATTGTACTTCTGACTCTCAGAGACAGCCAATTATATGCTATGTTTTCAAAGTGCGAGTGTTGGTTGGATTTAGTCGCTTTCTTAGGGCATGTGGTATCAGCAGAGGGTATTCATGTAGATCCTTAAAAGATTTAGGCAATTCAGAACTGGCCTAGACCCACTTCAACCACGGAGATCAGGAGTTTCTTAGGTTTGGCAGGCTAATGTCGTCGATTTGTGGAGGGGTTTTCATCTCCGTTGACGAGTTTGACCCAGAAGGGTGCCCCGTTAAGATGGTAAGATGAGTGTGAGGTGGGCTTTCAGAAGCTCAAGACTACTTTGACTACAACGCCGGTGTTGGTGTTGTCCACAGGTTCAGGATCTTATACAGTATATTGTGATGCATCCCGTGTCGGGCTCGGTGCATTATTGATCTAGGATGGAAAGGTGATTGGGCATGCGTTGAGGTGGTTGAAGGATCATGAGAAGAATTACCATGTCCATGACTTTTAGTTGGCAGCCATTGTTCATGAGCTAAATATTTGGAGGCACTAATTTTTACGGCGTGTCGTGTGAGGTTTTCATGGATCATTGGAGCCTTCAGTATTTGTTCAAGCAAACGAATCTCAATTTGAGGGAAATGAAGTGGTTGGAGATATTGAAAGACTACGATATCAAAATCATGTATCATCCCGGGAAGGCCAATATAGTGGCCGACCTCTTGAGTAGAAGACAAAGAGTATGGGCAGCCTTGCGTACATTCTAGTCGGTGAGAGACCGCTTGAATCAGATGTTCAGACTTTTGGCCAATCAGTTTGTGAGGCTGGATATTTCGAAGCCCAGTCGTGTTCTATCTTGCACAGTCACTCGGTCTTCCTTGTTTGAGCACATCAGAGATCGACAGTATGACGGCCCTCATTTGTTGGTCCTTAGGGACACAGTGTGGCATGGTGGTTCCAAGCAGGTTACTGTTGGAGATGATGGTGTTATGAGGATGCAGGGTCGTGTTTGTGTGCCTAATCGGTGGAGTTTTGAAGATACGGGGTCGTGTTTGTTTTGACGATGAACTTCGTGATTTGATTCTATAAGAGGCCCGCAGTTTCCGATATTCTATTCATCCGGGCGTTGCCAAAATGTTCAAGACATGCGGCAGCATTATTGGTTGAGGAGAATGAAGAAGAATATAGTTTCTTATGTAGCTCGGTGTCTATATTGTCAGCAAGTAAAGTATGAGCATTAGAGACCTGATGGTTTGCTTCAGAAGATAGAGATACCTAAGTGGAAGTGGGAGTGTATCACTATGGATTTCGTTGTTGGACTCCTACGGACTCAGAGGATGTTCTGTGCAGTTTAGGTCATTGTCGATAAGATGACCAAGTCAGCGCATTTCATTCATGTGGAAGTTACCTATTCTTTAGAGCGATTGGCATAGATTTATATCCGCGAGATCGTCCGTCTTCACGGTGTGCCCGTTTCTATCATTTCGGATCGAGGTCTGAAGTTCACCTCACACTTCAAGAGAGAGGTATAGCGTGAGTTGGGCACGCGAGTTGAGTTGAACATAACGTTTCATCCTCGGATAGATGGGCAGCCCGAGCGCACTATTCAGATATTGGAGGATATGCTCCACACATGTGTTATAGCCTTCGGATGGCTCTTTATGAGACATTATACGATAGGTGGTGCCGATCCCCAGTATGATGGTTGGAGACGGGGGAGGCTCAGTTGTTGGGTACGGACATAGTACAGGATGCCTTGGATAAGGTCAAGATTATTCAGGATCGACTTTGCACAACTTAGTCTAGGTAGAAGAATTATGCCGACTGTAGAGTTTGTGATATTGCATTCATGGTCGGAGAGAGAGTGTTAATTTGGGTATCACCCATGAAGGGTGTGATGAGGTTTAGAAAGAAGGTAAAGTTGAGCCCTATGTATATCGGGCCTTTTGAGATTCTTGAGAGAATGGGAGAGGTGGCTTACACGATTACGATGTCATCGGGGTTATCAAAAGTTTATCTGGGGTTCCATGTGTCCATGCTCCGGAAGTATCACGGCGATCTATCCAATGTATTAGATTTCAGCTTTGTCCAATTGCACAAGGATTTTACCTACGAGGAGGAGGAGGAGGCTATTCTAGCCTGGCAAGTTCGTCTATTGAGGTCGTAGATTTATCCTTCGGTTATAGTATAATGGAGAGGTCAGTCCATTGAGGCAGCTATTTGGGAGTCCGAGTCGGACATGAAGAGTAGATATCCCCACCTTTTCACCAGTTTAGGTATTTTTCTATGTCTGTTCGAGGACGAATGATTGTTTTAGAGGTGGAGAATGTGATGGACCGATAGGTCATCTAATGTTTTAGACCCAATTTTGTGTTCCGGGGCCTTAAACATCTCGTTTTAACCTTTCTCAAATTCTGTGCGCAGTCCAGGAATCTTTCCGGAAAGCTTTTATGTTAAAAATTGAGAAAAATATGAAATTTTATCTTGAAATCCATTTGAGTTTACTTCGATCAACGTTTTGAGCAAACATACCCGAATTGTTGTTTTGTATGTCCCAGTGGGTCCCATATTATGGTTTGAGACTTGGACATATGCCCAAAATTGAATTCAGAAGTCCCTCGCCCCAGTTATCGCACTTCGTAGAAATTTGAAAGTTAAAGGCTTAATGAATTTGAAATGTTTAACCAATGTTTAACTTTTTTGATATTGGGTTCCTAGTTTTGTTCCAGAACTCTATATAGGTCCAATACTATATTTATTACTTGTCTGTCAAATTTGGTGAGACACAGAGTTGGTTTGATGTGATTCAGACGTCCGATTGTGAAAATAGTTGTTTCAATGTTTTCTTGAAAAATTCATTTTATTTGGTGTTCAATTCGTGGTTCTTGGTGTTATTTTGGCATTTTGATCATGCGATCAAGTTTGTATGATGTTTTTAGACTTGTGTGCATAGTTGGTTTAGAGCCTCGAGGGCTCGGGTGAGTTTCAAATAGGCTACAAAGTGAATTTAGACCTAGAACTCAACTGTTATCTGCAATTTTTGGTAACTGGCCTCTGATCTGGAAATTGCGAGATCAATGTTTGCATTTGCGAACATTCCCAATTCTTGACAGGCTCGCATTTGGGAGCAAACTGTTCGCATTTGCAAAGAGTACCTCGGTCATCTTGAGTTTGCATTTGCGATCAAGAGGTCGTAATTACGGGGGGCTAGAGTTCGTATTTGCGAACATTTCTTCGCTTTTACGAAGTGGGGATGGGGAAGGATTGATCACATTAGTATCAATATGGTCGCAATTGCGGAAGGTCGATGTTTGCATTTGCAAAAAAATCGTCGCAAATGCGATGATTGCAGAGGTGTGAGAGTCTTCATAATTGCAATAGATTCTTCACATTTGCGGGTTCGGATTTGCGAAGCCCAGGTCGTAAATGTGACATCTGCAACTGTTCAAAACTTGACTTAGACGGGATTTTTTCTCATTCTTCAAATTTTCAAAACTAGAAACCCTAGAGGCGAGTTTTCAAAGAACCTTTCTTCCCCAAATCATTGGTGAGTGATTTTAAACTAGTTTCTTTCAATCTTTTACTACATTTCCTAAGATTTCAACCTAAAATCTTGTGTTTTCATGGTGGGAATTGGGGGTGTTTTGGGTAAAAATTAGGGATTAATTTAGACTTCAAATTGAGGTCGGATTCCAAAATAAATTACATAACCAGGCTCAGGGGTGAAGGGTAATCGGGTTGACTTTTGTTGACATTTTCATTAATGTCCTAAGTTTAATTCCTTGCAATCGTGGGTAGTTCCTAAGGCTTAATTTGAATTGTTTGGTTGGTAATTTTCTAGATTCTATTGGTTCAAAGGCTTGTTTGAGAGGCAAGGTTGTGGTTGAGAATTGAGTTGTCTTTTGGAGTGAGGCAAGTTTTGTGTCTAACTTTAACTTGAGGGAATTAGGAACCTCGAACTATGTGCTATGTGAATTTCATGTGAGCGGCGTATATGCGAGGTGACGAGTGCTTATGCGCCACCGAACTATTCTTTTTCCCTTGTTTTTTCGCGTGCCTTTAATTATCACTTTCCTTGTCTTAACTGTTAGATATTTTTCATCCTACTTTGCTTCATGGTCCTAATATTAGATCTTTTTCATAGTTTCATGGTCTACTACAATTTGCTCAAGTTGGTTTGCCTGCACCTCCTAGTTGTAAATTTCTGGATTGGTCTCACTTTGTATAATACTTAGGAAGAATTTCCTAGTAGATACCTATACTTGTTCCAGTTTGTCATCCCGGTCCCTATACTCCACAAAGTTTCATTCAAACACTTGTGCTTGATAAAAATGAATATTATAAACCCCTCCTATTATGTGTGAGTCTCACTTGCCCCGACGTGGATAACAAATCAGATCCATGTCAGATACATAATCCACATCATCATCTTCTTCTTTACTATTAAATTCTCTTTCCCCATCACGCCATTTTTCACATTCCCTCTCGACTTTAAGAGAACCTCAAAAATTCATCGGCTTCAACTTCTTCTCTGTTTATCTCACCATAACTGTTGCACCTTAAACTATTAGGATTCAATTCTTTGGGTTATGAAATGATTGCAGAAACTAAAAGGCAACATAGATCTCATAAATTTTCATCCAATCACCATTTCTTCCACCCAAACCGATCTCAAATTCTCATACAGATTGCTATCATCGTCGTCATCTTGACCTATCTAAAGGGCGAGTGTTGACAAGATTACAAGAAGATCCACCGGGGATTGGAAGTAGAGGTTGTCAAAATCTTGGGTGAAACGTTGTCGGAGTTCATAGTTGCTGGCGGTGGTGGGCTAGTGGTGATTGGGTGGAAGGGTTTAGGAGAGATATTTTGAAGTTCTTGAAATCAAAAATGGAAAGAGTAGGAAGAACATGTATAGAAGGCAACATATGGATGTGATGGGTTAGGTAAAGGTTTTGAGGATGCGAGGATGGGGTGTTTTCACTTTTATTTTTATTGTTTCTCTGTTTTTACTATTTTATTTAAATTTTTCCTTAAAAAAAATAAAAATATATATTCACACTCTCTTTACGTGTACATACCACGCATTCCATCATAGTCAGATAAACAAAGGCCAAATAAGCTTGGTCGATGTTCAGAGTGGTTTATAATATTAATTTTGATCAAACATAAGTGTTTGAATGAAACTTTGTGGAGTACAGGGATCGGGATGACAATTTGGAACAAGTATATGTGTCTACTAGGCTATTCTGCCTATTACTTATGTAAATTATCATGTTGTACATGGTTTCCCATTTGTTTCAGTTTGGTATTTCGGGATTGTAAAGGCTTTTCGTGATTTGAATTGTAAGTTTTACGGTGTACATTGAGTACTTGGTATTGATAAGGTGGGATAGGATTGCACGCCGTGATAGGTGAAATAAGGGTGGAATAAGGGTGAATCTATATTGTACGGTGGGATCGGGTTGCACGCCACAACATGTGTAATAAAGGTGGATTGTTTTGGTGGAATAAGGGTGAACTACGATTATGATATTGTCATATGGTGGGATCGGTTGCGCGTCGCAACAATCATATATATGTATAAAAATTCATTGTTGTTCATGTTGTTACGACGAAATAAAAGAGGATGGATGTACGGTGGGATCGGGTTGTACGTTGCAACAACTTGTGTTAGTTTTACGGTATTTTATTTTGCACTTAAGGATTGGTAAATTCTGAACGTCGCAGCCTTAATCCTGAAGTTCTAGCTAGTACTTTCAATTGACTGCTTTATTTTGTTCTGTACTGCCTTCTTCTGTCTATATGATTTATATTGCGTACACGTTGTAGTGTGAGTGACCTGCCTTAGCCTCGTCACTACTTCGTCGAGGTTAGGCTCGGCACTTACAGAGTACATGGTGTTGGTTGTACTCATACTACACTCTGCACTTCTTGTGCAAATTTTGGCATTGGTCCTAGCTGATCGAGAGGTGTAGCATCTCGAACTGGTTCATTGGAGACTCAAGGTAGATCCGTTGGCATTCACAAACCTTGAAGCCTCAGTCTATCTTCCCCTGTTTTTTTGTTGTTTCTTTCATTCAGACTGTTGTATTTCTTTCACACTTTGCTTGTAGAAAATCTTAGAGGTTTGTGAATTGTGACTCTACAACCGGATTGTAGTGAATATTATTGGCAATTATATTATTCTGCACTCATTTTATTTCGTTTTAGCTTAATTGACTTTATTTACTGAATTGAATAAAAGTTGGTTTAATGATTCTCTAACATTGGCTTGCCTAGCGAGTGAAATGATAAGTGCCATCACGGTCTCGAAGATGGGAATTATGGGTCGTGACAAATTAAATGATAAAAATAAATATAAAATCATGGAATATAATAAATTCTAGGTTAAGCGCAATTAACTAATCGATTTATTTGAAAAACCCACGAAGAATCGCTCAAAACCGAGCTCTACAATTAAAGTATGCTAAAAATGGCCTAACCTCGATTTGGAAGATATATTTTGCTGCCCAGGTGTTGAAGCATCGCGAACGAGGAAGAAATATAGCTTTCACGAAGAAGAAAATTAACGGCTGCCAAGATGTGCTTCGCGAATGCAAAGACACGTTCGCGAACGCGGAGAAGAAAAGTTTGATGGCTCACGACTGGCCTACGCTAACACGCGTAATGGTACGTGAATGCGAAGAATGGAATCGCATAACTTCGCGAACGCGAGAGAATGAATGCGAACGCGATGAAGGGAAGGGAAGGTGTCACGCCCCAAAACCGAGGGATGAGACCGGCGCCCCAATACGGACCACAATTCCGAATACGTACAATTACTACCAAAAATACATATATATACACCCACATCTTGTCTACGGAGCCTCTACGAATACTAGGAGTTTAAACAATTTTTGCCGGCAACAAGGCCCTGGCTATACCTTACAATACATAACAGACTCAAAAGAGATGGCATGAATTACACACGGCCCCAAGAGGAAGTGGAGCTCACCAGTACTGCTGAAAGATGAGGAGGAGGTACCACTAACGACCAACTGAGCTACCTGCTATTGAACCACCTACATCCATATAAAAGATTTAGCACCCCCGGCAAAAGGGACGTTAGTACTGTGGAACATTACTAGTATGTATGAGCAAACTTTACTCAAAGTAAAATCAAGAGATGCACAGAAAAAGAAGTTAAAGGAACCAACACATAATGCACAATGATACAGAAACAAATACAATTGAAAGTCTCACAGATTCTTATTTCAAAAGAATCACATTTCAGCTTTATTACATTCTGTTGCGGCGTGCAACCCAATCCCACCGTACAGTTTACACTCCACCCTTGTTACCTATCCACCCTTATTACGGCATATTGCGTCGTGCAACCCAATCCCACCGTACAATTTACACTCCACCCATGTTACCTCTCCACTTTTATTACTTTGTGTTGCGGCGTGCAACCCGATCCCACCGGACCATCACATTTCATGGCAAACAATAAAAGGCCACAATTCAATCACAGGGGTTCATATCATCAAGAGTACAGTTTCATAACACCTAACTAATCATGTGTTCATAATAGTCTTTATCATCCATTAATTCAACCACAAAGATTCTCATCAACAAGAATATAAATTCATTACAACCAACAATCCATGTGAAGTTAAGCCACAATAAACCTTGCCAGCAATGAGTCATATACGATATTTCCATGGTCATTTAGTTCAATTAGATCAATTCACAACTCCTTTTCACCACTTGTTACACAGCCCTAATCACTTAGATACATTTACACATTTGAGTTCGTTACCATTCTTTCATACCAACATACTCAAGCATTTAACGAGCCTTGCACATGATAGAGTAATCACACATAAGTCACCTTTCACAATTTCAATTATCACGATAGTCGACTAAGAAAAATTAGAGAATGAAATCTCACACCCCAGCACAACCGGAAAATCAATTCACATATACTTAGCAAGAAACTCATACCGAATTTTCGGACACCAACAAGACGACTCTACGAAGATTAAAGTTAGCCATACATACCTCGAGTCGTCCCCTTTTTAATTTCTATCACAATTCACCAGACCGTTTAGGGACACGGAAAAACTCTATCCTTGTGAACCTCTTCTTCATTTCTTGCACATGATGCAGATATGGAAATATCTTGGAATTCTTGGTAGCCCACTCTCATTGTACTTGGTGCACAAGAAAAACTGAATCGCCGATAACTAGCAGCTCTTGAATGTTCATGTCAACAGCCATGTTGAGCCCTAATATGCAACCTTCATATTCCGGCATGTTGTTTGTGCAGGGGAATCTGAGTTTCATAGATACCGGATAATGTTTGCCAGTTTTTGATACCAAGACAACACCAATGCTGACTCCTTCGAAGTTTTCCGCTCCATCAAAGAACATTCTCTAACCGTCGTAGGCTTCAGCAATGTCTTCCCCAACTAATGATACCTTTTCATCAAGAGAATACATTTTCAAGGGTTCTTATTCTCCTCCCACAGGGTTTTCAGCAAGGTGGTCTGCTAGTGCATGTCCCTTGACTGCTCTCTGAGTTACATAGACAATGTCGAATTCACTCAACAAGATTTGCCACTTAGCCAGCTTTCCAGTGGGCATGGGCTTCTGAAAGATATACTTTAAGGGATCCATTCTCGCTATGAGATATGTTGTATAGCCACAAAAGTAATGCCTCAACTTCTGAGCTATCCAGGTCAAGGCACAGCAGGTACGTTCTAGCAGAGAATACCGTGCTTCATAAGGTGTGAACTTCTTACTCAGGTAGTAGATGGCCTGTTCTTTTCTCCCTGTCTCATCGTGCTGCCCCAGAACGCAGCTGAAAGCTCCATCTAACACTGCAAAGTAAAGTAGGAGTGGTCTACCTGGCTCTATTGGGACTAAAACTTGTGGTGTTGATAAGTACCCCTTGATTCTGTCAAAAGCCTTTTGACAATCCTCTGTCCAACTAGCTGCAGCGTCCTTCTTCAACATTTTGAAAATCGGCTCACATATTACTGCAGACTATGGTATGAAACGGCTTATGTAGTTAAGGCGGTCCAGGAAACTCATCACATCTTCTTGCTTTTTGGCGGTGGTAACTCTATGATGGCTTCGACCTTCGATGGACCCAATTCTATTCCCCGGCGGCTGACGATGAATCCCAATAACTTTCCGGCAGGAACCCCGAATGCACACTTTGCAGGGTTTAGCTTTAGGTTGTACTTCCACAGTCTTTCAAAGAATTTCCTCAAGTCTACTAAATGATTTGCGGCCTTCTTGGATTTGATTATGACATCATCCACATATACCCGATCTCCTTGTGTATCATGTCATGAAAAATGGTAGTCATGTCCCTCATATATGTGGCTCCAACATTCATTAGGCCGAATGGCATCATCTTGTAACACTACACTTCACATAATGTAATGAAAGCTATTTTCTCTACGTCTTCTTTGTCCATTCAAATATAATGATAATCGGCAAAGAAGTTTACAAAGGACTGGAGTTCATGCTTGGCGCAATTGTCGATCAGAATGTGTATGTTTGGTAGCGGGAAATCATCCTTGGGACTTGCTCTGTTTAGATCCCGGTAATAAACAAAGACTCTAACTTTCCCATCCTTCTTCGGAACTGGCTCAACGTTTGCTAACCAAGTTGGATATTCAACTACCCTGAGGACCTTGGCTTTGATCTGCTTAGTAACTTCCTCTTTAATTTTCAGGCTCATATCAGGCTTGAATTTCATGTGTTTCTGTTTCACGGGCGGGCACATTGGATTTGTGGGCAGCTTGTGGACCACAATGGATTTGCTTAATCCGGTCATATGGTCGTATGACCATGCAAAGATGTCATCATACTCCTTCATGAACTGAGTGTATTCCTATTTCTCTGATTGTGACAGATGGATGCTGATGTGGATCTCCTTGACGGTTTCAGAATCTCCCAAGTTCACTATCTTAGTTTTGTCAAAGTTAGACTTGGCCTTGTTCTCAAAATTCTCTACTTCTCTGACGATCTCTTGCCTATTACATCCTCATCTTCATCTGAATCCTTGTCCTTTTTTTGTGTTGTCTCACTACATGTCACAGTTTCTGGTTCATCTAGATAAGAAATAGTAATGTTGTAGGGATAAAGATATGAAAGAAAAATAGTGACAATAAAACATCAAGCCATCTAAAAATGTCAAACAGAGTGATTTTCAATAACTCAAATAACATTTTTGGAACCTTGAAAAATATAATTTAAGACAAAAGAAATATGCAAAAGTGGAAATCATATTTTAGAAAAATAAACAATGCCATTCAGACTTGCTACCCTGGGACTCGTCGGGCCCTTGATGGTCTAACAGTCCAGTTCTTGAGGAATGCTCCTCCCTCCACAGCTTGGATGGTAGGGCCTTTATAAGGACCTGTAAATTTTCTATGTCTAAAATAATGCCCGAATAGGTCCTTGTGCTGTTACAACCGTAAAAATTCTTTAAAGCGGTCATATTTTGAGTAAAAAGTATCCCAGAACTTGAAAGATTAAATTCTCCAGAAATTGCGCGTTATGCGACGCACTATGCAATCGCATAACAGGTATGCGTACCGCATAGTAGCCGCATACCTGGACAGTAGCCTGTCCAAATTCAGGACAACTATGCGGCCCGAAATGCGATCACATTTTGGGTATGTGGACCGCATAGTTGTCGCATTCTTGCCCCATGGTTTTTGCGAGGGAGGTTATGCGACGCACTATCCGATCGCATAACAAGTATGCAAACCGCATAGTGGCCGCATAGTGGTTGCATACCTGCAGTGTGGTTCACATTTTCGCCCATTTTAAGGCCAACTATGTGACAGAAATGCGTACCGCATAGCAGAAATGCGATCGCATTACTGACCGCATTTCTGTGTTGGGGCTCCTATTTTCAAAATTTAAGACTCGACCCCCTATTTTATAAAACACCCCTTCCCTTCATTTTTAACAATTTTGACCAAAAATAGAGAGAGAATAAGAGAGTTCTTGAGAGAGAAGGTTTCAACATCATCCAATTTGATTTTCCAAAATCACTCAATCCCGGAAATTATCGAGTTATTGTTATCTTCTTCACCCAAAGAGGTAAGTCTTCACCATATTTCCCCAATTTCTCAGATTTTAGGTAAGAATAAAACACACATAGCTTGGTTCTTGAAAATAAAAAGTGAAATCTTGCATGCATGTGAGTTAAACCCCATAATCTAGTAAAGGGAAAAATAAGTTTGGGTAATTATTCTAAAAAAAGGGGTTAGTAGTCTAAGGGGTCACATAGCATTTGATAAAATGCTCAATTGAGTACAAGATTCCTAATTCTAAATGAAATATGTCACATTGTGGAATAGATAGACGGTGCTAGACAGTCTGGTGAATTGTGATAGAAATTAAAAAGGGGATGACTCGAGGTATGTACGGCTAACTTTTATCTTCGTAGAGTCACCTTGTTGGTGTCCGAACATTCGGTATGAGTTTCTTACTGAGTATATGTGAATTTATTGTCCGGTTTTGCTGAGGTGTGAGATTTCATTCTCTGATTTTTCTTAGTCGACTATCATGATAATTGAAATTGTGAAAGGTGACTTCTTGGTATCAAAGCTTAAGGTTCTAAAAGTTCCCTAGGATGTCTCGGAGTCGTGTCTAGTAGAACCCTTCTTATCGGTGTGTTGTCGACCACATCTATAATCAGGGGGATGCATGGAAATTTAGGAAAGTACCCTTTTATTGCTATCCTCTATCGTGCAATGTGGTGGAAGGTGAGGTTGTCTATCTCAATCTCGTGCATTGTTCCAATTTTCAGTAAATCGCACCTAAGAAGAGAGCGCGACTCGGCCTAGAGGACAATGCCACCCCAGGAGTGGCCGTGAATTGTTAATCTGATGGCGCGGGTGAGAATGATTCCTTGAACCTGAATCTGCCTTACTCTTCCATCTAAGGCCAGGATATTCCGATTCCTGCTCCACTAGAGGGTGCTATAGTCCCTCCCGCTGATATTCCTAATCATTCTTCAGTCCCAGGTTCCGGTCCCGGCATTTTTGATGGGGACCTCAAGGGAGCTATTCAGATGTTGACTCAACCAGTGGCTTCCCATGCCCAAAGATCACATGCTGCCCCTACATTCTCTAGCGAGCAAGGGGATTCTTCGGGTTCCAAGGTCAACCAGTTTTTGCAGTTAGCCCCTCCAGAGTTCACATGCACTGACCTAGAGGCCGACCCTCATGAGTTTATTGATGAGATGTACAATACCCTCTAAGTTATGAGGGCTACTGAGGCAGAGGGGTTTCATTTGGCTTCCTATCATCTGAAGGGAGCGGCATATTCGTGGTTTGAAATGTGGGAGAGTTCCCGTGGAAAGGGGAGCCCTCCGGCGAAGTGGAAGGACTTTATGGATGCCTTTATGGATCATTTCATGCCTGCCGAGATTATGGTAGCCCGTGCTACAGAGTTTGAGGGCCTCAAGCATTGCAACATGAGTGTGTGGGAATATCATCTGGAGTTTGTGCGCTTGTCCAAATATATTGTTCACATGATACGACTATAGAGGCCAGAGTTCGACGGTTTGTTCAGGGCCTTGGTCCCTTGGTTGTTAATGAAGCTGCTATAGCTGCCTTGCATTCGGATATGAATTGTGGGAATACCGTGGGATTCTCCTAGGCCACAGAGGCTTGGAAGTTGGAAATAAAAATGGAGAGGGAGAGTAGTAGTAGGGCCCGATCAGTTGGCAACCCTAAGAGTTCAGTCGGAGGAGGGAGATCTGTCTTGGGAGAGAGACATCAGGGCCATCCTAGTCCTATGCTCAGTCCTCAGCTAGTGCCCTGCCATCAAGGAACAGTTATCAGCGGGGAAGTGGCTTTGGACCAGGTCCAGACAGCAGGAGGTTCCATTAGTCGGGTCGTCCCGGTGAGAGGTTCCAGCAGCAGCGGAGGGCCCCATGCCGTAAGTGTAGGAAGTTTCATTCTGAGCCTTGTTATTTGGATATACCGGTATGCTATAGATGTGTAGAGAGAGTCCATATCCAACGAGATCGTCGCGCACCCAGTCAGGGTGCGGGTAGGGGTACTGCTCAGCCATCCAGCTCTTTAGCCGCTACATCTTCAGCACTCCCTCCAGCACCAGCAGGGCGCAGAGCAGCTAGGGGTAGAGCGTAGGGTGAAGGGGGACCCAACCGGTTTTATGCTTTGAGTGGTCGCCAGAGCGCCGAGGCTTCCCCAAAAGTTGTCACATGTATTCTTACTGTTCAGTCACATGATCTTTATGCTCTTATTGATCCCGGGTCTTCTTTGTCATATGGTACTCCATTTATTGCTTCATGTTTTGGGATAGGACCCGAACAACTTCACGAGTCATTCTCTGTGTCGACTCCGTTGGTGATTCTATTATAGCCGTGCGAGTCTGTACAAATTATGTTGTCACGGTGCGTGGTCGGGATACAACAGCCGATCTTATTCAGTTAGAAATGGAAGATTTTGATGTAATTATGGGGATGGATTGGCTCTATTCGTGCTTTGCTACACTCGACTGTCGGGCCATGATTATGAGGCTCGAGTTTCCTAATGAATCAGTTATCGAGTGGGAGGGAAATAATATTGTGCCAAGAGGTAGATTATTTCCTACCTTAAAGCCTCAAAGATGATCAGAAAAGGGTGCATCTATCATTTGGTCCGGGTTGCGGACACCACTTCAGAGGTGCCTGCTCCCGAATTTGTTCCCATTGTGAATGAATTTCTTGAGGTATTTGCGGGCGAGCTTCCTGGGATTCCACCACATAGGGAGATCGATTTTGGGATTGATGTATTGCCAGATACGCAACCAATATCTATTCCACCTTACCAAATGGAGCCAACAGAATTGAGAGAGTTAAAATAACAATTAAAAGATCTATTAATAAAAGGTTTCATTCGGCCAAGTGTGTCGCCTTGGGGCGCACCGATTCTTTTTGTCAAAAAGAAAGACGGATCGCTTCGGATGTCTATTGATTATCGACATCTCAACAAGGTCGCCATCAAAAACAAATACCCATTGCCTCGGATAGATAATTTGTTCGACCAGTTGCAAGGTGCTAAGTTCTTCTCAAAGATTGATTTGTCGTCCGGGTATCACCAGTTAAAAATCAGGGAGCAGGATATTCCTAAGACTGCCTTCAGGACTCGTTATGGGCACTTTGAATTTCTGGTAGTGTCTTTTGGGCTAACCAACGCCCCAACAGCTTTTATGGATCTTATGAATCGAAATTTCAAACCGTTTCTCTATCCTTTGTGATTGTCTTCATTGACAATATTCTTGTTTACTCTCGGAGTTATGAGGATCATGCTAATCACCTCAGGGCAGTTTTGCAGACTCTTCATCACCACCAACTGTATGCAAAGTTTTCAAAATATGAGTTTTGGCTAGAATCAGTCACCTTTTTGGGCCATGTTGTTCCAGAGAGGGGGTTCAGGTTGATCCCCAAAAGATTGCAGCGGTGAAGGATTGGCCTAGGCCAACGACCCCGACAGAGATTTGCAGATTCTTGGGTCTAGCTGGGTATTATCGGAGGTTCATGGAGGGATTCTCTACCCTCGCCTCCCCATTGATTAAACTGATATAGAAGGCGGTTAAGTTCCAGTGGTCCGATGCTTGTGAAAAGTGTTTTCTGGAATTGAAACTAAGATTGACTACGGCGCCAGTGTTGACCTTGCCAGAAGGTTCGGAAGGGTTTATGGTGTATTGTGATGCTTCAAGGGTTGGTTTGGTGTGTTTATTGATACAATGTGGTAAGGTAATAGCATATGGTTCTATACAGCTCGAGAATCACGAGAAGAATTATCCGATGCATGATTTGGAGCTCGCGGTGGTTGTGTTTGCATTAAAAATATGGCGGCATTATCTTTATGTGGTCCATGTGGACATGTTCACAGACCACAAGAGTCTTCAGTATTTATTGAAACAAAAGGAGTTGAACTTAAGGTAGCGGAGGCGGTTGGAATTGCTCAAGGACTATGATATGAATATTTTGTACCATCCAGGGAAGGAGAATTTGGAAGTAGGTCAGAGGCCTTTAGCTCGGGAGGTTTATCAGTTGGCTAGTCTAGGGGTCTGTCTTTCTACCTTAGACGAAGGGAATGTCGTGGTACGTAATGGAGAGGTGTCTTCACTTGTAGCAAAATTCAAGGGAAAGCAATTCAGGGATTCGGCTTTGGCACAATTGAGGGAAGAAATTTTGAATCACAATACTTCAACATTCTCACTCGGCAATGATGACGGTGTCCTGCGGTTTCAAGAGAGGTGATGTGTTCCAGATGCGGACGATCTTCGGAAGAGGGTAATGGTAGAGGCTCACAACTCCAAGTATTCAGTACACCCAGGTTCTATGAAGATGTGTCATGATCTCAAAGAGATTTATTGGTGGAATGGTATGAAGAGGGGTGTGGCGTACTTTGTGGCTAAGTGACCGACTTGTCAGCAAGTGAAGGCTGAGCATCAGAGGCTGGGTGGATTGATCCAGCTTATGGAAATACCGATGTGGAAATGGGAGATGATCAAATGGACTTTGTGGTGGGGTTACCTCGCACTCCACGTAGGTTCGACTCTGTTTGGGTAATAGTGGTGCGGCTCACGAAATTATCTCACTTCTTTCAAGTCAAGTCCACCGATACTATAGAACAGTACACTCAGTTGTATATGAAAGAAATAGTCAGGCTCCATGGCACTGCAGTATCTATTATCTCGGATCGAGGGGCCTAGTTCACAGCTAACTATTGGAAGAAATTTCAGCAAAGTTTGGGTACTCAGGTAAATCTCAGCACAACTTTCCACCCATAAACGGACGGTCAAGCGGAATGGACTATTCAGACGCTTGAAGATATGTTGCGGGCTTGTGTTTTAGATTTCAAGGGTAGCTGGGATTATCACTTTTCACATATAGAATTTTCTTATAATAGAAATTTTCATGCTAGAATTCAGATTGCCCCATTTGAGGCATTGTACGGAAGGAGATGTAGGTCTCCGATCGGGTGATTTGAGGTTGGTGAGGCAGAATTGTTAGGACCAGATCCTGTTCACCAAGATATGGAAAAAGTTAAAGTCATTCAGGAAAGGATGAAGACTGCACAGAGTCGTCAGAAATCCTATGCGGACGTCTGTCGAAGAGATTTGGAGTTTCAAGTAGATGATTGGGTATTGTTGAAGGTGTCTCCCATGAAGGGAGTAATGCGGTTTGGGAAGAAAGGGAAATTGAACCCAAGGTATGTCGGGCCATATAGGATTGATCAAAGGATAGGAAAGGTGGCTTATAGACTGGAATTTCCCCCTGAGATGTCATTAGTGCACCCGGTGTTCCATGTGTCTATGTTGAAGAAAATGGTTGGAGATCCATCAGCCATCGTGCCAGTTGAGACTATTGAGGTTAATGCAAAATTATCGTATGAAGAGGTTCCAGTTTCTATTCTTGATAGGCAACTCTATAGATTGAGGAACAAAGAAATTGCTTCAGTTAAAGTGTTGTGGCGAAGTCAGCAAGTTGAGGAAGCCACATGGGAAGCGGAAAATGAAATTAAAGAAAAATATCCCCATTTGTTTGAATAAGTCTAGTAGTGATCATGTGAATTGTCATCTCTAAGAAATTATATGTTATGTTCTGTTTTGTGCAAAAGCACCCCATTTTTCCCTAATTGCTCTACTATTGTAACTTCTCAAGTTGTGCCAAAATTGTGTATGTTGTGACTATTTGAGTAATGTGCAACCCCTTGGAATGAATGAAATTATGTGAAACTCATGTGATGGTTAAATGATTTATTGAAGTGTAGATTGGTAATGGTTAATTGAAGTGTAGATTGGTAAGGATTAATTGAAGTGTATATGGCATGTTGAAGTAATTAAATTATATGGGACTTGTCAAGGTGACCAAATTATGTGCAAGGCCATGAAATAACTAGTTTCGTGTGGAATTGGTTAAGAACATGTGTTTCGGGGGCTCTCTGATAGGTAGATAGCCCTAATTACAGAGGAAACTCTGGCGAAATTTTAAGAAAATATCGGAGTTAGTAAAATTGGAGGATGGAAAATTGTGTTTTCAAACCAAATGATTTCCTAATCCTTATTCGAGGATGAATGATTTCCCTGTCCTGTTACAACCATAGAAATTCTTAAAAACTGTCCTAATTTTAGTAAAAAGTATCCCAGAACTTGAAAGATTAAATTTTCCAGAAATTGCCCGTTATGCGATGCACTATGCGATCGCATAACAGGTATGCAGACCGCATAATGGTCGCATACCTGGAAAGTAGCCTGTCCAAATTGAGGACAACTATGCGGCCCGGAATGCGATCGCATTTTGGGTATGCGGACCGCATAGCTGTCGCATTCTTGCCCCATGGGTTTTGCGAGGGAGGTTATGCAACACACTATGCGATCACATAACATGTATGTGGACCGCATAGTGGTCGCATACTTGGGCAGTGTGTTTCCCATTGTGGCCCATTTTAAGGCTAACTATGCGACTGGAATGTGGACCGCATAGCAGGAATGCGATTGGATTCCTGACCGCATTTCTGAGTCGGGGCTCCTATTTTCTAAATTTTAGACACGACCCCCTGTTTTATAAAACACCCCTTTCCTTTATTTTTAAGTATTTTCTGACCAAAAATAGAGAGAGAAAAAGATAGTTCTTGAGAGAGAAGGTTTCAACATCATCCAATTTGATTTTTCAAAATCACTCAAGCCCGGAAATTATCGAGTTATTGTCATCTTCTTCACCCAAAGAGGTAATTCCTCACCCTGTTTCCCTAATTTCTCATATTTTGGGTAAGAATAAAACACACATAGGTTGATTTTTGAAAATAAAAAGTGAAATCTTGTGTGCATGTGAGTTAAAACCCGTAATCTAGTAAAGGGAAAAACAAGTTTGGGTAATTATTCTCAAACAAGGGGTTAGTAGTCTAAGGGGTCACATAGCGTTTGATAAAATGCTCAATTGAGTACATGATTCCTAATTCTAATTAAAATATGTCACATTTTGGAATATATTGACGGTGCTATATGGTCCGGTGAATTGTGATAGAAATTAAAAAGGGGACGACTCGAGGTATGTATGGCTAACTTTAAAATTCATAGATTCACCTTGCTGGTGTCCGAACATTCGATACGAGTTTCTTGCTGAGTATATGTGAATTGATTGTCCGGTTGTGCTGAGGTGTGAGATTTCATTCTCTGATTTTTCTTAGTCGACTATCGTGATAATTGAAATTCTGAAAGGTGACTTCTATGTGATTACTCTATCATGTGCAAGGTTCGTTAATTGCTTGAGTATGTTGGTATGAAATAATGGTAATGAACTCAAACGTGTAAATGTATCTAAGTGATCAGGGATGTGTAACAAGTGATGAAAGGGAGTTGTGAATTTATCTAATTGAACTAAATAACCATGGAAATATCGTATATGACTCATTGTTGGCAAGGTTTATTGTGGCTTAACTTCACATGGATGGTTGGTTGTAATGAATTTATATTCTTGTTGATGAGCATCTTTGTGGTTGAATTAATGGATCATAAAGACTATTATGAACACATGATTGGTTGGGTGTTAGGGAATTATACTCTTGATGATATGAAACCCTGTGATTGAATTGTGGGCTGTTATTGTTTTCCATGAAATGGGATGGTTCGGTGGGATCGGGTTGCACGCCGCAAGACGAAGTAATAAGGGTGGAGTGTAGATTGTACGATGGGATCGGGTTGCACCCCGTAACATGAAGTAATAAGGGTGGAGAGGTAACAAGGGTGAAGTGTAGATTGTACGGTGGGATCGGGTTGCACGCCGCAACACGAAGTAATAAGGGTGGAGAGGTAACAAGGGTGAAGTGTAGATTGTACGGTGGGATCGGGTTGCACGCCGCAATAGAATGTAATAAAGCTGAAATGTGATTGTGTTGAAATAAGAATCTGTGAGGCTTTCAATTGTATTTGTTTCTGTATCACTGTGCATTATGTGTTGGTTCCTTTAACTGCTTTCTATCTATCCATCTCTTGATTTTACTTTGAGTAAAGTTTGCTCATACATACTAGTACTATTCCATAGTACTAACGTCCCTTTTTCCGAGGGCGCTACATCTTTTATATATATGTAGGTGGTTCTATAGCAGGTAGATCAGTTCGCCTTTAGTGGTGCCTCCTCCTCATCTTTCAGCAGTACTGGTGAGCCCCACTTCCTCCCGGGGTCGTGTGTAATTCATGCCATCTCTTTTGAGTCTGTTATGTATTGTAAGGTATAGCTGGGGCCTTGTTGCCGACAAGTATTGTATAAACTACTAGTACTATTAGAGGCTCCGTAGACAAGATGTGGGTGTGTATATATATGTATTTTGGGTAGTAACTATACATATTCGGAATTGTGGTCCGTATTGGAAAGTTATGTATGTAATGTGTATAATTTTGGGAATCAACTGTTGAAATGCTAAAAGAGAAATGATCTTGAGTTTGTAAATCCACGCTCAAATCCTAAGTTGTTATTTCATATGGAATATGGTACTTTTTATATACGTGGGAAACGCGTTGGGTAGGAAAGGCAATCCAGGTCCCCTTGACCGGGTTCACATGGTTAGGCGCCGGTCTCGTCCCTCGGTTTTGGGGTGTGACAGCCTTCATCCTCCTCGTCATCGGCAATCACACAGTAGTCCATGTCATCATCCTCAATGAACAAATTCCTCAATTTTTCTTCTTCATGTGATCCCCATATGATATCGGCCTGACGGAAGGTCTGACTCAAATGCGGCATCAGTTGCTCAAGACAGGGGTACGGACCACGCCACTGTGGTGACCAGTCATCTTATTCCTGCCAGGTGTACTGATACCCTAGCCCAACGGCTGTACCATGGAGTTTTAACTGTATTGGCTTGGAGATACACTTAAGGCTTTTACCTGCCAGGTTCGTACCCTTGCCATGCCAGTATACTCTCTATTTTGTCAATCCACCATTTATCCTTTTCAATCGCGTTAACACGCTTGATGCGATGGTAGGTTTCTCCGCCTAACTTCCTTTTGTTTTCAACCACCGGAACAGTCTGACTGGTGTAAATAGGGTTGCTCCAATCTCCATGGATGATCACTTCTTGATGGTTCCACTCAAATTTTAACGTTTGGTGCAAGGTGGATGTGACAGCTCCAGCGGCGTGTATCCAAGGTCGTCCCATCAATAGATTGTAGGAGGCGAATATGTCTAGTACCTGGAATTCAACGTCGAACCAGGTAGGACCCATTTGCAAGCATAGGTTAGTTCCTCTGATCGTGGTACTTGAGACCCACCAAATGCTTTCACATTCATAGTCCATGATCATATCTCATGTAAACCTTTGCCCAACTTCTTCAGAGTTGTCAACGGAAAAATGTTGAGGCTGGATCCTGCATATATCAAAACCCTGGCGATGAACTTATCTTCACATTGCACTGTGATGTGCATTGCCCTGTTGTGACTTAACCCTTCCGGTGGTAGTTCGTCTTCAAGGAAGGTGATCTTATGTCTTTCCAATACTTGTTCTACCATGTTAGCCATCTCCCCACTAGTGATGTAGTTTGGCACATATGCTTGATTCAACACCTTCATCAGAGCATTCATGTGTGCTTCAGAATTTTGCAATATCGACAGGTGATACGCTCAAACTACACCTTAAAATAGTGTAAGCGGTCGATTGTCAAATATAATAACCCAACTAGGTTGGGGTCAAATCCCACAGAGAATAATATGGAGGCGATTAGGAATGTAAGAGAATTATCACTTATCGCGCAATGCCAAACAAATAGATTTTGGTTTTCAGAATGTTTATAACTAAATGCGAAAATATAAACTAACCTAGAAAGCAAGTAAAATGATCAGTGGCAACAAGAATGAATGCATCGGGTATTACACTCAAGTAACGATCCAATGTATTTCACGATTTTACAAATATGAGCGAGTTTATGTTAATTAGCCACGGATAATAATTCTAAATTAGCTTTTTCCAAAGACTAAATATACTTCCTAATTAAATTATTCCTAAACCAATCAAGAGATTAAGCACACTCGGATATGGCTACAATTAGTTCAATCCTATGCCTAGTTAGAATCTATAAAATGAGGGTTAAAGCCTCAAGTTCTTGTTAATTAATCTTTCTCAACCCCAAATTATCTTTTCCAAAAATAATTCGGAGTTTATGGGCGAGTCCTAGGGTTAGCTAATCCCTTTGGGAACATTAAAGAACAAGAATAAGTAAAGTAACAATAACTCACTTCACAAATATATAAATATCATCCAATACATAAGCACAACAAGGTATTTAATCCACACTTTAAATATGAATATTCCCATAAACAAGATTCAAGTGTTGGAAACAAATACTACACACTTAAATATTCAATACAAATCAAGCAAATGAAGAAAGAAACATAAATGGGTAAGAAATCCTTAACCACAAGATTGAAATCTTCAAATCCCAAGTGTGTGTGCAAACCCTAGCTTCCACAAATGTTTTCTCTCTTCTTCTCTACTCAAAAATATATTTTACAATGCCAAAGATATGCTAGGTCGAGTATATGTGGGTTGGGGTTGAGAAATTGTGATTTTACAATTCTGACCAGACTTGATGCCCGATGATCACACATGCGGAAGAATTCTCGCAGGTGCGGTTTTGTAGAAGCGGCTTCCATAATGCAGGTGCGAATTCTGGGTGACAGGAGTATTTCCGCAGATGCGGCCAAAACATCGCACCTGTGCTTCTGAAGGTGCGTGGACCACTTCGCAGGTGCTCAATTTGTACTGTTGATCTATCTTCGCAGGTGCGTTCAGTCCTCCGCAGGTGCGAGGTCACACCAGCGGCCAAGAATCCACAGATGCGGTATCCCTGCAGGTTTTGTGCATTTTTCACCACTTTGTGCTCAACTCCACTCCAATTCAACACCAACAACTTAATGGCATCATTTCTCTGAAATTCGATCAACACACATCATAAACGACCTCATGTTATCATTGAGTGATGCAAAATCTAGCAAAAAGAGACTAAAACGAGTGGTAAAATCACCACTCATCAACACCCCCAACTTAAAGCTTTTGCTTGTGCTCAAGCAAATCAAAACCAATAACTCAATGAGGTTCTACAATTTCAAGCACAAGTTTTATTGCTAGCATTTACAAATCACATTCTCCAACAAAGCATTATACTTATGGATTTGGTTGGTACTAATTATTAGGCTCAAGTATGCATATTACCCGAATAAGTCGGGAAAGAAAGTCCCAAAATCACAATATTTACAAGAACCACACAAGGGAAAAATTCACAAAGACACTCACTCTCACAAAGAATTTCAAGTGTTACAACATATCATGCCATAGGCTTGCCCTTATTTTAATTCATCGCCTTTTCAAGAACACTCGGTTGGAGATCCCATAAGGACTTTGTAAGCTTGTAATGTAGGCTTAGGGAAGGATTGGATAAGTATTTGGGTACAAGTGACTACACCCTCCTTGAACACTACTCACATTTTTCTTTCTTGCTGCCCTTCGTTTCTTTTCAAACCACATAGCTCTCCTTGGCTGCTAGTTACCAACATCGAACCATTTTAAGTACCTCTCTAATTTTCTTCAAGGATCCATATTGATATATATACAAATATTTCTTTTTCTCTTTTTTTTAATTTTATTTTTTCTTTTGGAGCTTGAGTAATTTCACGTGAACACTTTGAGGTATAGGTTCCTACACTCAATATACAACCTTACAAATTTCAAACTTGATACTACACCCCCAACTTAGGCTTTTAGCATCATTCTTAATGTTCAAGGAGGGCCGGGTTCAAAAGAGGAAATTATTTTACAAAATAGGAAAGATTTGTAATGAGGTGACCGAAGAAAAGGTTAAAGGCTCAAATAGGGTAGCTAGTGATAATATTTATGCAATGGTAAGCTTTTAAGGCAGAAGAGGTTCTTTTTCAAGTAATACAAAGAAAGCCTAAGGTCATTTCTCCAACCAACGTAATTACTATTTGCATTGAAAGACTAACCGGGCAAGTTCCAGATGATGAAGCAAACACAAGAATTATTTACACAAACTCTAACACACATGGCACATGAACTAGTCAAGAAGGATCAAGTTCACTTCTTAATTGGAGCATCTAGAGCAATATCATGCAAACTAGTAGGCAAAGAGTCACTAAAAGAGCCAAAAATTTGTGTCACAAATTATTCTTCACAATGCAACTTACTTGTTTTAATTCAAAACCAAAATTTGGAGGGGTACTCTTAATTCACATTTCACATACAAGAGACTAATTTCTTTAGTACCAAATAATCCAAAATTCTCATCCTAGTAAAACAAGACTAATTCCCTTAAGAAAGTTGTCATACCATCTATCATAGGGAAAAGTCACCCGGTTCACTTCAAAAATATTCCTTGAGAAAGAACCGTAGCCTAAAGAAAACCCAAGGAGACACTACTATAGAGATAAACTTAAAAGAACAAAACTATTAAAGATAATACTAAAATAAAAGCAACTAATACTAAAGAAGAAAAAATAATACAAACTAAGAGGTACTAAAGAAAATAAGTAAAGAAAGAAAAATAAAAATAAACTAATCACACCAAGCTCAGCAAGACCACATGACATAACAAAATAAGCCCGGCAACGGCACACAATATCCATACAATAAATAAGCCCGGCAATGACACATCCATAACGTGATAGTACAAATACAATATGCTCATAAAGCCACCCCAAACTAAATATATTGTAGTGTCCCCACTGCACACTATCAAAAATAAAATAAAACAATAGTTTGAGGGTCTCCCTGAGGTATGCATCAGACTATCAGACTGCATGAGAAGAGGCTGGTCAATGCTGCTAAGAACTCTCGTCGTCATCATCATCCGCATCCGCATCATCACAATCGGTCATGAACGAGTAGTCCTCACTGTCATCAGCATCCGCAATTGGCATCTTCTTACTCGGCTGCCCCCACCTGAAGATCTCCTTGACTCATCTCCACATTTTGACCATGACCTTAACTTTCTTTATATTTTCTCCTTTCCCTTTTCAAATGACTCCTTCAGATCAACATGTGCCTTGGCCAGGTCGGTGTAGGCGGTGTCAAGCTGTGAAAGAGAGGCTACCATCTTGTCCTGATTATCAAAATACTGTTGCATCTCAGCCCTGAAGTAGTACTTAAGTGGAGGCTAAGGATGGGAAGTGCAAGGCCCAGTGGGGAGCTTGGACACTAGGTCCCGCAAGATAGCAAACTGGGAGTTCATCTCCACAAAAGGACCCTCTGATGCAGCAGGCTGTGAAGAGGATCCGGCTCCGGCAGCGGTAATGGTTACCTTCCTTTTATTTCACTTTACTACTCCACCCTCACTCTTGACTCTGAGCGGGTGGAAGGGTTTGTCGGCAGGCACCCACTGATCAGTGTGACGCTCCTCGACCTTTTCCTGCCGACATAACTCGGTTATCAAGGAAGGAAACATTAACCCTGATCCATCATCAAGAAAATACCGCCGCATCTCGCTCAGAATATAATATCCTGCATTCACTGGAATGCCATCGAGAAGGCAAGCAATGATTAGGGCTCTGGTATATGACACGACTGAAACATTCCCACTGGGGGACACCCTGTTACACAGTATATAAACCCATATCTTTGCCTCAGATGTGAATTCGATTGACTTCAAGCCTTTTCTTTTGTTGGCCCACTGTGCTCTCACTTTTTCAAGATACAACTTGGATAAAATCCATGTCGAATTGTCGCAATGATCTCTCTCTAGTACTAGATCAATAGGGTGGTTTTGAATCCCGAGGCAACATTGATTTCTTCCACCCCGAACCTCACTATTGTCCCTCAGATTATAAGTTGAGGATCGGCGAAGTTTGTCCGCTTGAGATTGGCATAAAACTCGCGAACCCATGTCTCACTGGCCTTGTAAGGAGTGGGAATGAAGCACGACCATCCAGAGGATACCAACCGAACATAGAAATCCGAAAGTATTTCGGCCAATTTTTCTATGCGATCCCTTTCTCAAGTACCAATTTCTTGGTGAGGAGATTGTCATAATACCGGCACTGACAGCCATTAGACATGAACCGGTAATCATCAAATTGTTCCCCAGCCTCCTTCTTAATTTCAGAACTGTTCGAAGCATTTATGTTTGTGTTCTGATCCATTTTTAAGCCAAAGTACCTACAAAAAAATCAAACCAAAGTTAGTCAAGCAGTGGACTCTTGTTAAGCATATTAAAACACTACAATTAGGCCAAAGAACCAAATCGAACAGGTCCGGGAAGGCCAATTTGCAAACATTCTGTTTTTGGAAGAATTGCACAGTTTCTTCACCTGCAGAACTTCGATCGCAGGTGTGGTTGCGCATCTACGGATAAAGAGGCGCACCTGCGGAGAAATTCACACATGTGGTATTGGGCTCGCAGGTGCGAAGCCGCACCTGCGGAAATTCTCTCGCACCTACGGACTGTCGTCCCAAGGTGCAGTTGCCCAGAACTTTTTAACTATTTTTCTGTTTGGGGCATGGTTTTGAACACTAATATTTACTCAAGACTTCCAGATTAGTGTACCAAATTGAGTTCTAACTTCGTTAACACAGAATCTTTGGTACCTCGCTCAAAATTTTCATTTGGACCATTTAGAATCGTTTCTTTTTCATGAAATTTGGGTACTCAGTTTTCCCCTCAAAATGTTGGTTCACTGAGGCCAGCACAAAATAATCTACTCTCAACCAAATCCTCACCCTACTATTAGCCTAAATCAGAAGGGAAACAAAATAAAATTAAAAAGGGAGTTGGGGAAGAAAGGAGTGAGGAGTTGAGAATACCTGGTCTTGTGAATGCAATGGATAATTACAGAGGAGATGCGCATTGTGTTGGAAATTTTTGAGCGATGGGGGATTTTGGGTGCTGGTGAAAACACGTTTGGAATGAAAAATAACCTAATGAAGTGAATTTTAGGGATTTCACTTGCACGACTTCCGCACATGCGGACAATTACCGCATTTGTGGTTGCCCATGTTCGAAATTCCAGTCACACCTGTGGAATTGACGCACCTGTGCTTAATGGATCGCAAGTGCGGAAATACCTGGATTCAACAATCAACTTCTGTCAATTGTGCGATCGCATTCTGGCTCAAATGTGTAACTCTACGATCGCATCTTGCACAGACATCATCGCAGAGTTGGTCAGTGTATTGCCCAGCATTTTTGTTGCTCCTTTTTGCACTGTAGTTGGCTACCCGGTCACCCCAACCTGCCCAAATCAACTCCGAAAATTCTGAAACTTGGTAGGTTTGTTAGAAAAAATATAATAAGCTATTTTCCAAAAATGACCAAATATTTTTTAAAAATGATGGGTTGCCTCCCACCAAGCGCTGCATTTAATGTCGTGGCACGACGCACGTCAACTTTACCACTTTTCTCGCCACTTTGACGATATGATTTGGGCACCTAGCTTGGAATCAAGCTTGTGACCACGGGCGGTGGGGGGTGGTGAGTAGATGATCGAGCCAATCCTCAAATTTTTCATTTTGCACTTCTTGTCTTTCATGGAGGCATGTCATTTTACTTTCTTGTTTCCTCAACTTGTAAGATGTATGGTATGAATTTTTCCTCCTTGAAATCCATTATTGATCCGTGTAGTTCAACTTCCGTATCACCACATAATTCCAATGTTGAAAAATGCTTGGAGTGTGCCTTCAAACCTCCAACTTGCAAGTTTTCCCGGATTTTGACATCCTTTTTTTCCCTCAGAATAGAGTCAATTTCAACCAAAGTTTCAATCACCCCGGTTGACTCTAATTCCATATTTTTCTCGGCATCACTAACACTCATGGATTCGGTTGGCGGATGTTCAAGGCTTGATTCCTCAAAGTAAGGCTCACTCTCACCCTCGGAATTTGACTGTTCTTGGCTTCCATCCACGCTCTCAACTTGAGAGGCATAATGAGCCTCCATCGATACTTGCATTTGATCTTCCAAAGTGCTGGTGTGCTCATCATTTTGAGTCACATCATCTTTCAATTCCTCGAGTGCAAAGTTATTTGTTTCCTCATTTAGTGGCCTCCAACATGAGCATCATCCTCTCATTTTGAGAATTTGACAGTTCTTCTTGGTTTTGTTCAAGTACCAAGGAAGAATTTTCAACTTCAACCTCTAAGGAAGGTTCTTGGATATCACTCACCTCCAAGGCTTTTTGAACCCTTGAAGCTTCAATCATAGCATCCATTTGTGAGTGCAACCTTTCAAGTGCCAAGTCATTTTGGAGACCAGTCTCCAAAAGTTCTTCCAAGGAATCTTGCTCATGGTTCCCTTCTTCAAGTAAGCACTCCAACATGAGCTTCAACTCTCCATTTCTACCATGCTCACTTCCCTCCACTTCTTCACCCCTAAAATTTCCATCACAAAAAATAGAATCATCATAGTGGGGGCTTGGGGAAGGGACGGACAAATATACACAATCATACCAATGACCATTTTGGCAACCACACCTATCACAAATACTCCACTCATGGGTTGAGATTGTGCGCAAAATCCATCCCCGGGAGAATTTAAACAATTTTGACACGAGTGTGGTCCTCCACAATGAGGACAAGCGTCATGAAAATATGAACAACTACCATTTGACCAATTTTCATTATATGATGCCATTTCTTTTGAAAAATTAAGAAAATAAACAAGAAAAATAATTACACAAATATTCACAAGTTTGAATCAAAGAACTTATGCTTACTTCTCAAACAACCTAAATTACGCCAAGTGTTCCCTGGCAACGACGCCAAAATTTGATACGCTCAAATTACACCTTAAAATAGTGTAAGCGGTCGATTGTCAAATATAATAACCCAACTAGGTTGGGGTCGAATCCCACAGAGAACAACATGGAGGCGATTAGGAATGTAAGAGAATTATCACTTATCCCGCAATGCCAAACAAATAGATTTGGGTTTTCAGAATGTTTATAACTAAATGCGAAATATAAACTAACCTATAAAGTAAGTAAAATGATCAGTGGCAACAAGAATGAATGCATCGGGTATTACACTCAAGTAACGATCCTATGTATTTCACGATTTTACAAATATGAGCGAGTTTATGTTAATTAGCCACGGATAATAATTCTAAATTAGATTTTTCCAAAGACTAATAAGACTTCCCAGTTGAATTATTCCTAACCCAATCAAGAGATTAAGCACACCCGGATATGGATACAAGTACTTCAATCCTATCCCTATGTAGAATCTATAAAAGGAGGGTTAAAACCTCAAGTTCTTGTTAATTAATCTTTCCCAACCCCAAATTATCTTTTCCAAAATTAATTCGGAGTTAATGGGCGATTCCTACACTTAGATAATCCCTTTGGAAACATTAAAGAACAAGAATAATTAAAGTAACAATAACTCACTTCATAAATATATAAAAATCATTCAATACATAAGAACAACAAGGTATTTAGTCCACACTTTAAATATGAATATTCCCATAAACAAGATTCAAGAGTTGGAAACAAATACTACACACTTAAATATTCAATACAAATCATGGAAATGAAGAAACAAACATAAATGGGTAAGAAATCCTTAAGCACAAGATTGAAATCTTCAAATCCCAAGTGTATGTGCAAACCCTAGCTTCCACAAATGTTTTCTCTCTTCTTGTCTACTCAAAAATATATTTTACAATGCCAAAGATATGCTAGGTCGACTATATGTGGGTAAGGGTTGAGAAATTATGATTTTACAATTCTGACCAGACTTGATGCCTGATGATCGCACCAGCGGCTTCCATAACACAGGTGCGAATTTTGGGTGACAGGAATATTTCTGCAGATGCGGCCAAAACATCGCACCTGCTATTTCGCAGGTGCGTGGACCACTTCGCAGGTGCGCATTTTGTAGTATTGATCTATCTTCGCATGTGCGTTCAGTTCTCTGCAGGTGAAAGGTCGCACCAGTGGCCAAGTATCCGCAGGTGCAGTATCCGTGGAGGTTTTGTGTATTTTTCACCACATTGTGCTCAACTACACTCCAATTCAACACCAACCACTTCATGGCATCATTTCCATAAAATTCCAATCGTTATAGATAGAATTTGAGATGCTTGAATAGCTGCAGCCTAGCCTTTTCGTTAATTGGATCTCCTACCTCCACTATTAATAAGTGGCGGCAAGACTCGAATCCTGGCGCTTAACCAGATCCAAAAGGGGAGAGGACTCAACAACATCTGTAAGATCTCGAGTCTTACTAGACGGAATTCGATCAAAAATGAAAACTTTGGGGCTGGCTTGATGCCAAGAAGAAGCTGGGGGAGGAATAACGGCAGCTAAATCATCTGCACATCGATCTAATCGGGTGGGGCCATTCTCCCAGTAGCTTCATCACTCGACTCTAAACCAAATTAAAAACACTCGGCTATAGGATGACAATCCTTCACGGGCTAATAAGGTGAAAAGACAGGATGTATTTCGACGAAATGCTCTGGATTCTAGGAGGACTATAATGAGGAGGACGACAGACCCACTCACGACAATAAGGAGAAGCAGTGGTTCGAATCCACATCGTGAGACCAGGACAGTGTGGAGAAGCATCGATAAATGCTATTAACATTGATGATACGGCTTAGAGGAATTCCTCTCTTGCTGCCGGACCTAAATGGAATGTAATGATGTAGGAAACCATATTTAAACATAGTATTCTATTTAGATAGGCCCGAATGACTGTCATTGAAAGCCCAATCAAATAATCCAAATGAGAAAATCATATCTTCAAAGCTCATCACTTCAATAAAGGCATTGAAGTTAGGAGGACGGTCCTAGCAGATGAAGGGTAAGTTTAAGAATCAATTTTTTCTGACTTAGTTGTTGTCGTATTTCTTTTCTTCCCTGTACCGTGAAGAGAGATTAGGCTTATGCCCGAGGTTTAGGAAAAAGGGTTTGATAATGCCGTGATAAATTCCCTTTGGTATGGTACCTTAAAACTTGTACTTTATCTTTCATTGGGAACCGATTTGAAAGGAAGAGTGTGCCATGATGAAATGCAAGACATAATAGAAATCAAGGAGTTGTACGTGCTAAAAATCCGGTACATTCTGTTTTGTTTCTCATCCCAGTCTTTCGCAACACTTCGGGTTTACTTCTTTTGTTAGGTCTCAACTTCTTCGCTATGATCTTCCCAGTAGTTTATATAGGAGCTATAGTCGTTTCATTCCTATTCGTTGTTATGATGTTCCATATTCTGCTACCAAGCAGGAGCAAAAAAAGGAATATGTTGAATTGGGACAGGAAACCATCATAAGCCAGCCAACAAGCAAAATGAGTTCTCATTCACGGATAACTAAGCTTTGACAAGGGAGAGGGGGACCCTTCTCATACCCGCCCTTACAGGAGCCTAACAGAGAAAAGGCTATGCCCAATAGGGGAAGACTGCGGTAAAAGGATGTCCGTCTGTTGATGGCTAGCTCGTACACGCAAATATTGGACCTAGGTTTGTTGATGGATCTGGTCTTGTCGAACAGGTCCGGATTCGAGGTTCGAACACAAAAGCCCACTAGCCGAGCTGAACTGGTTAGTGATGGAAGCAATTCCCACGAACTGAGAACAAAAGGATGTACTTGCCCCCTTCCCCAACCATTACCGCTCATCCACCGCTTTTTATGTTGAAATCCTGTCTTTGTCTTTGATGCTAATAAGGAGGACTGTTAAGCCTTCTAGCATAGGTGATGCCTTCCCAAGGTCTGGTCTCTTCGGTACAGGTACGAACTTTGATTGTTGCGACAAATCGAGTTTCAAAAGCCCATTTATCAATCACATTTTCAGGCACACTAGTCAAAGAGCCATCGGACCCATCAGAGTCCCCTTTTTTGACTAATATACAAGGCCTTTGCCGGGATGTCACGTCGAGCTGCTTCGAATTCTGCTGTGCCGGTGCATAAAGCAAGAACACAACGACTGCGTAAATCTTTGATCTGTCTATCATTGCCCATGTTTGCCAAGTATGACTTCACTTCCTCTTAGTTCAAGATATTCCTTAGAGATTGTTCATCTTCCACTACCCGAGGCCTCTAGAAAGAAGGCTTTCCCAGGGGATGTTTTCTATTTACATTCCCGTCTCTTAGAAAGAGCGGCTAAACGATTGGACCAGACAGGCGCAGGTAGCTTGACCACCTTACCCGTCATTGAAACACAAGCCGGAGACGTATTGGTCTATATTCCCACCAATGTGAGCCCCATTACTGATGGACAAATCTGTTTGGAAACAGAGCTCTTTTATCGCAGTATCGAATACTTGTAATAATATCAGCAAACGAGCGTTCTCATGTGCTTCCAGACATGCTGAGCTCCACATATTGTTGTACAGTCAAAGAGGATCGATTCCGTAAAAGATGAGATGAGTAAATGACAATTCACTGAAATTGCATCTTTGTGAGATCGTCAATATTGTACCAAGGGCGTATCTCCCCCGGTCATACTTTAGTATCACATCGTATACCCCCACCCCAATGCTATATTCCTTATTAGTGAACCGGAACATAGTCTTTCAGGCCGGTAGGGGGAACCTTCCGGATGAAAGCGAAAGGAAGCGACCGATCAAGAAATGCAAAGAGAAGGGGAATCATGCTTCTCTTGATCCCCACCCACCTCCCGTAGAGGCGTGATCACACACTTGGAGACAGGGAGAAGGTCATGCGTGCCTCTTTAAAAATTATACAAGTGTTGAAAGAGTGAAGTGTGGGGACAACGGTAAACGTGAGGAATGGCACCTCCGCCCTACTAAAGAAGTTCGCAAGCAAGGGACATGCCGAACAAATATTTCGAGTGCTACTTTCGTTTTAGATACATTCAAATCCATTATTCTTTGTATCCTGAAGAAGAAATATAGATTTTTAGTAGAGGAAGGACGTAGCTGGCCTTCGGGTCTCGCTTCCAGCATAGGAGGCCAAGCATTCTGGCAGACGTCCCGGCCTGGGAGCCCCATTCGCCTTGAGAAATCACACGCTAAGCAGATCTTTACCAAAGCCATATCTCCATAAGCATCCAAAGCTGCCTACTCATTGGTAGTGAAAAAGTAACAACATAGATATGTTTACGAAGCCAAGAGCCACTCATTTGAGCCAGCGGATTCGAATTCTGCTATGCTGTTCACAGAAGGTTGGGAAATAGTACGCCCGGTTCACCAGGTTCTACCACTGCAGGACCCAATCATACTCAAAAGAAGAGTTTGATCCTGGATCAGAAGGAACGCTAGCTATATGCTTAACACATGTAAGTCGAACGTTGTTTTCGGGGAGAAAAACAAGTCTACAAGCCACTGCAGTGAGGTTATAGGTCTGGTTTCTTTCTCGTATTGAGATCTTAGAATGCTATACGCAGCCCCCCTGCAAGGTTACTTTAGATAGCGGTATTTTCTGGTACTTGAACGCTTACTCTTACTGCTCTTCTCAGGTTCACCTCTTTTGGATGCCCTGAGGTTCTTGTTTGAAGTCATTTGTTTGACGAGAGGAGAAAATGCTCAAGGGTCTATATATTCTCTATTTATTCAATTAATTCCTATCCTTTTTGTTTTCAGTCCCGGGTTTCCTTTCCTCTCCAAGCCAATCGATCGCCTTCCTAGTTAATTACGGAACCCGCCCTTTAGCCATCTATCTTATCGGCCGGCAAATCAGAGACGGACGACCACGGTCCCGGCCTTACCATCACCGGAGGTGTACTAATCAATGAACCCACGAAACCAACTTTCTTTTATGACAAAATAAACCAAGACTAAGCGGTCACGACATCTTGTTGATATTGATTGAGGAGTTTGATGGAGTTTACCTGACTGAATCCATCGATAAACATAGACCGCGGTAACCCGAGTCTTGCAGATCTGCTGCTTCAGATTCATCGACCTGGCGACACTTTACCCAGATTCGATCATCTTGTCAACTTGCTTTATTCAACAAAGTGATCAAGCTTCTTAGCCACCGAGGACCGGCCTCGTGAACGCATTCGCTCATACGCTCGTCCTTCAAAAATACAGGGGAAAAATGACTTCTGTAATGAAGGATCTATACTTAGATGGGACTAAGCAGAGACAATTTTATACGAAGAAGATCGGTCCACTTACCAAAATACCTGAACGAGAAGGGACCAGTGCTGTCAACTAAGCAATACACACTATAAAAGACCTCATATTATTATTGAGTGATGTAAAATATAACAAAAAAGGCTAAAAAGAGTGGTAAAATCACCACTCATCAACATGATGCATATCTGTGTAGGAGTCTTGTTTAGATGATCAACACCAGAATACTTCCTTGCTTGTACTTTCCTCCAAAGGTCGTTTGGACCAGTTTCAATGACGGTTTGAGAAGCTTTCTTACTACTCTCTCCCAAATGCTGAGGTGTATAAACCCTTCCTGTTATGGTCATTCCTTGTGCAGCGCCTGATTCTTCCATCTTCGACTTTCCCTTTCGTCTAGCCTCGGCCACATAATCCCAAGGTACAACATTGGAACTGAAGGGTGGTATGGATGGCACTGTTACAGTGAATGGTGTGGCAACCTCCACTTCAAATGGAGTGAGTGTTTCTGCAGGTGGTGTTACTTTTACTTCTGAAAGAACTGATGTCGCTACCTCGACTTGAACTGGCGGCTGTACCTGCAGCACAATGGGATTGAGTGTGACTGCAGGTTTCTTAGGATCATCACATTCTCGAATAAGCCCGGTTGATCCATCTTGATCCCTTTCTTCATCAGTTTCTATAACATTGACCCCTCCACCCCTATGATCCGGGAGAGGATTTTTGTGGGCATTGGGCGCAGCCTCCTTCTCCAGTATGACCTTAGTATCAATTAATGTTTGTGTCTTGTCTTTCAAGGTGCGCCATTCGTCAATAGTGTGTCCATTCATGTCGAAATGATATGCACATGTCCTTTTTGGATTGACTCATTGAGATGAATTCTCCATTGACACAACGGGAATAGGGGTGACATATCCAGCGGCTTTCAACCATTTGTATAACTGGTCGACAGGTTCAGCAATGGCGGTGTACTGTCTGGGTGGTTTGCGGTAAAAATTAGGCCTGGGTTTTTGGTATTTTGGACGATTTGGAGGTGAATGATAATAGGATGGTTGGGTGTTATAGGTGTGGTAGGCGTAGCTGGTTGTGAATATCTGGGAGGTGATGGTTGGTATGTGAGTGGAGGTGTTCGGTATGTGAGTGGAGGGGTCTTGTATACAAATGGAGTTTTGGGTCCCTGGGAAACCATTACTGTTCCTACATCTTTCTTCTTCGACGTACCACCTTATTTAAATGCTTTATTCGTGACCTGCAGTACCTCGAAATTTATCACCATCTTACTTTCAATACCTTCTTCAATCCTTTCTCCGAGTTTGATGATATCGGAGAACTTATGGTTCTCAATGATCATTAGTCTTTCATAATACTGTGGATCATGTGCCCAGACAAAGAACTTATTCATCTGGTCCACGTCCAATGCTGATCTAACCTTGGCTGCTTCCGACCTCCATCGAGTAGCATATTCGCAGAAAATCTCAGTTGGCTTCTTCTTTAAGTTCTGGATATAGAAGAGATCTGACGCATTTTCCATGTAAAATCTGAACCTGTCCATGAAGTTGGACGCTATGCTCACTGAATTGGCCCACTTCTTATGATTCGACCTTATGTACCAGAACTGATCATCTCCAGTAAGACTCCTCATGAAGAGCTTCATTCAAATCTTTTCATCTTTTCCGACCCCCACGAGCTTGTCACAATAAGTCCTAAGATGAACCTTGGGATCACCCGTTCCGTTAAGCATTTCGAACTTGGAAGTTTTGTAACCCTTCGACAGTTCCATATCCGGTTTTATGCATAAATCCTCATAGTTCAGGCCTTCTATTCATTTACCCCCTTCAACACCCTGAACCCGACTTGTCATCTTCTTGAGCTCTTCAGCCATGTTCTTATGAGCAAGTCCTTCTCAACCGGATTCTGGTGTATAGAAGATTTTTTGAGTGGAGTGAGGTAGGGTTTCTACGTATATAGGGTTGTTCTGGTGAAGGCCAGGAGTTTGGGCATAATGATGCTCATCGGTGGAGTTTTGGGAATCAGGAATAATTTGTGGGGTATTTTGGGGAGTAGGGTAAGTGTTTTGTGGGTATTGAGTAGGGAGATGTTGATTTTGAGGAGGGGTTGTATACTGGTGAGGTGTGGGGGGATTCTGTGGGTTTTTGTTGGGTGTGTTCTGAGGTGGTGCAGGGTTCTGGGGGTCGGGGACATTCAATGTGAGGGAGATATTTTCCAAGTTACAGACCTGCTCAAGCTCGCCCTGTAGTGCAAGTATCTTCCGCTCAAGCCGTAAAACCAAATCATTTGGGGCCTGAGTGCCCCGAAGCGGAAGTTTCCCTGTTCTCAACATGTGCATTGTTGTCTGTTCTGATGCCATTCATATCATCCATTTTAGCTTTCCCTTTGACCTTCGGTACACTTGGAGGAGAAAAAGTGGAGGTCCCCTGGATTTGGTATGATAAGATGATAATGCCAGTATGCGTGACCCAACCTTGGGGAATGGGAATTATCAAAAAGGAAAGAAATAGACGAGAACAAAAGTAACCAAGTCAGTAAGGGTTCCAAAAAGAGTATTTGCAATATCTAAACACAAAGTGCGAAAATGTAAATTCGCGTAATAATTTGGGAGCCTCGTTATGCCCGAGGTAGTCCTAGCGACAAGTTGATTTGGAGAATTTTAGTGACAATAACTACGTCATTTCATTAATGTAAAAGTAGATGAATCTAAAATGACACTAAATACGATAAGTCATCATGGCACTTGGCCTTATTACATTTGGAAAAAGCAGGTAAATCTAATCTACTTTGTCGTAGAAGAACCTTCCCAAGGGTTGGTCTTCTTGGATTTGTCGATCAGTTTCCCCAGGTCGTGCATCCTTAACAGTAGGTATATGCTCGCTAGATGTCCTCCTTCGGTTTCCTACTCATTCTGGCAGTCGGCGACTCTTTTCCTCGTCTTCCCCTCCAGCTCCATCAGACCCTGCTCCATATATTCCAGTCTTTAAAAAAGATCAGTTCGATATCAATTTTGTGTTTCTCCAGATGCTCGGCCTCGGTCTCATGAACCCTTTTGCGCAGTTTATTTTATTTCACTTGGGTTTCAACAACTTCGTCTATGACCCTGTTCCCCTGACCAATTCCTGGCTTAACTACCCCTGGTATGTTGTCTTCCAACCATGATAGGTAAAAGCGTACATTCCCTACGTGGTACCTGCCTGGCTCGATGGTGTCCCTTTCTACAATAACCTTTAGATGCCTCATATGCTGAGCATCACATTTGTACGGGATGTCATCATCCTGAAAATTTGCCCTGTAATGACTCATTTTAGATACTCGCGGTATGACCTACTTCCTGCTTGCCTGTCTCATAACCCTGATGATAACATAAGGGTATATTCCCCTTAACCCGATCAACACCAGGTGCGGAGCGTCCCTAGATCTCATGATGAACTCACTCGTAGGGAACCATTTGAACATCCATTGAACCTGGTCCTCAGTCAAATTGCCAAAAAGCTACGCCCATTCTATAACATTTTTCGGTTGAGCAAACCTGTCTAGGATGTAAGTTATTCTCTTAGGGTGATGGAAGGCTATTTGATCATTCCACGCCCTTCGTGGAAACTCTTGACGATATTGACCCTTTGGAGATGCTCCAATAACCAAACCCGTAGTAGTAGATTACAACACTCAAAGTGTTTGAACCCCTTCTGGCAGTGGTCTAAGGCTCGGTAGATGTCAGCTATGATCATAGGGATAATGGTATATGTTTGCCCCTCGATCCCCTCCATTAAGGTTTTGGCTACCATATCAAATCTAGTGTGAGTCTTGTCCCCTTTGCTTGGAAATACTATCATACCCAGGAAGCAAAGAGTGAACACAAAAACCCTGCGGTGAATATGACACAAGGAAGTGATAGAGAATTCATCATGGAAGATACGATAGGATTTTCTATGACCATATCATTCATAGAGGTAGTCAAAGGGTATGAAGGACTCCTTTACGCACTCCAAGTCATCATTCTTTTTCAAACCCATCATTTTCAAGAACCCCCTAGTGGCTCTATTTTCCGGCACCAATAAACCTGAGCTGTACCAAGGTAATCCAGTGAATCCCCCTATCTCCTCCAAGAGAGGAGTCATTTCTATGTTGCCAAAATGGAATACAGACCTTTCTCCATCCCAGAACATAGTGGCCGCTTCAATCAACATATTGTTTGGTTGGATATCCAGTAAAGAGGGTAAGTTTCTGAGGACCCTTTTCACACGGTCCTTTTCACATTACGAAAGGTCCTCCTACCAATCCAGCAACAAGGGTAGTATTCTCTAGACCATGCCAACCCTGGGGACTTCGTGCCTCATTTCTGCAAAACAAATAAGGTTACGCCCTTTCTCCCTCCAGATTCGACTACTTATACATCAGTCATTAGCATATTGGCACTTATTTCTTCAAATTAATGTAAAAATCGTGGTTGCGTCCGTTCTAATTACAGAAACCCCAGTGGACTTTGGACAAGGCTTTTCCTAAAGGGTTATTATGTGGACAACATATTAACTCCGGCTAGGGTTTGACCATGATGCAATTACAATAAATCAGAGTAAGGTTTCTATATAGGTCTAAACCGGTACCGTCAAGCGGAAAACTTAAGGGGGAAAGGCACGTAACCATTGACAGCACCACTGATCGACTAGTTTTACCGCGAATAAGCCTTTCCGAATTTAAAGGGTGATATATAGGAAGGGCACAAACAATCATCAACCGTTGCTATAATATTGATTACGCATGAGTGGAATATGATGTTGAGCATGATTTATGCGACAATAAATAGCATGTTGTCACGTATTTTCACGTAAAAAAACAATAAATGCGGTATTTAATACTTGAAAAGACGTTCAAATAAAAGAAAGAAAACAAAAAGACAGGTCAGTTTCCATAATAAAGAGTAATGAAAAAGGAAGGAGAAATCGTAAATTCTTAAGAAAAAAAAAATAGATTCACATAAAGTGGGAGGGGGGAAGAGTGTCCAAGTATTAACAGAATAAAGCATGTTTAAAGACTAATTCACAAAAGCAAGTTTGTTATGGTAAGAGCCTAAGTACATGGGGTTTCCCCAGCAGAGTCACCATGCTGTCGCACCCCCTTTTTCCTTGCGGAGTCCGAGTTTCTACATTTTGGAAAACTCATTACCTTTTGGGACGGGGTATGGAATTTTAAGAGTCGCCACCTAAAGGACTACGGTACGTTAGGGAACCTAAAGAAAATAACTCAAAAAATGGTTTACTTTACCATAGATTGGGTAAGGGCTCAAAATTACCTTTAGGGGAAGGTGTTAGGCACCCCTCGAGGTCCACAACAATAGGTCCCGGCAAAACTTAATTGCGAATTAATTTAAAGAAAAATATTTAGCAAAATAAACATATAGAAATCATTCAAAACGGGAATTAAAGGGGGGTTCAATGTTTATTAGCCTATAGGATCACTTCCATGGAATACTCGGTAACCTTCCTCAAATAGAGGTGTTACGCGTAGCATTAGCGCACATGTCATCATATCCTTTATTACCCAATTACCCTTCTCTTTTTTCCATTATCATCTAAGAGTTCTAATAGTATATGGTACGTATCATATGCATGCACTACATGTCCCTTACCTATGGCCCTGAAGGTGCTTAGGACCTCTATTAAGGTGGTTCAAGACTCACCTATGTTTCTTAAAAGGAAAAATCTAACCGACAAACAAAATCAAGTAGGACTATCACATAAGGAGCAATTAAAGGGGCTCATATTTACCTCCACAAATAAAAAGACAATTGCATGCTTATTCGAACAGGAAGTTTTAAATGATTTAGGGGCCTTGTAGGCAGGATATCTAAATGAGCATAAAGAGAATATATATAGCAGTTTTATTAAGCAATGCAGCTAATACCTATAAATTTGCCTACTGATTTTGTTAATACAGAATCTGAGCACGTTCCAACCAGGAAGAAAATCACAATTTTCAAACTTCAGAATTTTTATTATCCTACAGGCTTGTCTATGTTATAACGGGGCAGAATCCTGTGGACATGGTATCTAAATGTTTATCAGACTAAACTAGTGATTACTTTAAACTGACAGATTTTATCTTTTAGACCCTATAGGTATGTTTTCTAGGTGCTGAAACTGATCTCAAGCGTTATTTCATGACATCTAAACACATGAACTGATTTTATACAATTTTTCTCTATAGGCATGATATCTAAGTGTTGAAGATGTTTTTACACTTATTTCCTATATGCATGATGTTTAAGTGTCAAGACTGATTTTTATATGTATTTCCTATAGGCATGATATCTAGGCGAATAAAGGTGGCAATTTATTGTCAAACGAGTTCAACAAAAGAATCTAGAAACATTATTTCTAATGCACACATAGAGGTTTTGAAAATATGGTACTTGAGGCAGAATTGATAACGTCCTAGAAGCAGGATTTCTAAGATGCAAATGTGAAAAATCAGGATTTCAATGAATGAGATAAGTCCTATAGGCATGCTTTCTAATGCATATAAATCATTACCACAATAGCCTATAGGCATAATTTCTATCCGAACCCAACAAAAATATATACATATAAAGTCCCTCCCTACCTTTTACTAATAACCCCATATCTATTTTACAAAGATTATTATTACAGGCCAATACAAATGAGTTACATAATGAAAATCACTATACTATTGAGAGCATTAAAAGGCCCAATGTCAATCCTGGAAGCCAGGCCTTCAAGCAAGCCTGAGGTACACCAATAGTGCATAATACACCAAATGGCTTCTGGTGTGTCAATGTTCCCAAGGGCCTCAGTGACCCCGGGCAATGCTCGCACCAGAACTCTTTCAAAGAAATAAATTTTTGCAAACAAGTTTTGAAAGGCCAGCCCCAGTGTGTTAGAGTTCGTAGGAGTCTCATGGACTCCTAAGAAGTGCTCAAACTGGAGGGGCATGACACTAGATATCTAAGAGTAGGAGTTGAAAAATAGTATAAAAAGGTAAGAGATGGTTTTAGAAAAATAGCTTGGATTTTCCTAGATCACAAACAAAAAAGAACTACATCTTAGAAGATTGGTTCAGACATGGATACCAAAAGTCACAACAAGAGCAGGGACACTTGAATTATAGGCAAAATAGGATCACAATTGAGTCAAACAAGGTTTCACATAGCAGAAGTTGACTTAGTTTATTAACTATTACTAGGTAAGCATATATGCATATATTAAACAGAGTCCAACATGCTGGGATAAAGATACTGATCAGACAGTCATACAGAAAAGGTAGTAAAGTTTAGAGCATAGAAATCATGAATTAATCATGAACCTGCTAAGGTAAACACATAAAACAGGAAAGGGGTTGAAACATGCTAGTGGAGAAATAGGTGAACAAGTATCCTGGATCAAACAAGACTATGCTAAGGTGCATTAACCATACTAACATATTGGACAGGACAAAATCGCAAGAGTTAAAGCATTTTAACGAACAGAAACATAAGGGCAAACAGAAATAGACATGATGTTTAAAAGCAGTAAACAGGGAGAACATAAGTCTAATTACATAGCATATTGAATGATGATAGAAGTGGAGACATATTAGTTAAGTGGTAGCAACAGAAAAGTGAAAGCAAATAGGATCCAAGAGTCTAGCCTTGGCTTTCAGCCGGCTAGACAGAGCAGCAAATAGAAGTAACATAAAGAACTACAAGTGAAAGTGTGTGAGTAAAAGTTTGTGTGTGTTTCTCTGTATGTGGTCATGTGTTTTCAAAATCAGAATGGGGGGATTATATAGCACTTAGCAAGGTCAAACAAACAAGGCAAAGGAAATCAATTGCACACAAATAAGGCATGCAACATCAATTAATCAATCAATTAGGGCTTAACGGGAGCAAGTAAAACTTAAATTAAGGAGAGTCTTTCACGGGGTAAATCAGTAGACAAGATTGAGGCTAAATAAGGTAAATAGTAAATCAATTAGAGGTCAGTCAAAACAATCAAAACCAAGAAATCAAACCAACAATGTAATTAAGGAAGGTAGTACTAATTACGAATCACATATAAGGAAAGGATAGGTAAAAATCTCAAAAAGTAACAATCTTAACAGAATAATATTATTTCGAATCCCAGTTAGTCAAATAAGATCAATTAATCTCTGTTAATTAAAGAAGACCGGAAAAATATTAAAACAACCAGTGAGATAAGCAGAAACCCTAGGGTTTAGAACATAGGCATGAAAATCAGTCGAACCTGTAAAGGGAATCAGATTTAAACACTTAGAAACCTTAGAACCTTTTTGTAGAGAACTAAAAAATGAAACCCTAGTTTTAGAAATACATTAAGATCGATTAATAATAAGGAAAAATAGAAGGTTTTTGAATAAAATTACCAGGTAAACTTAAAATCATCCCAGATCTACAAGGACCTGAACAGACTCAAGTGGAAAGAGATTAAGGTTTTGAACAACGGAACGAGGCGAAAAATCTAGTGAAGAACAGGAGTTTCAAGCCATAAACATGAAGATCACAATACTCACAAACATAGAGATGAACACATGCAAGTCCATCAAAAAAGTGAAGAGTTAAATCCAAGTCTGTAGAGATAGGAGGCCAGTAAACATCAAAGAAATCGAATAGCCAGTAGAGATAAGAGGCCGTATAGGGTCTGAGATCGAAGAGAAAAGCCATGGATTGAAGGGTTTACGGTGGCGGCGGCTAGGGTTAGGGGAGAGATTGAGAGAGAGAAGAGAGGGGGAGGGATTAAGGGTGGCCGAGTTGAGTGAATGATTAGGGTTAGGGTGTTAGGGGTTAATTAAAAAAGGAAATGGATCCTGGACCGTTGATCTTGTGAGATAAACGGCCAGGATTCCATCTAGGGTTGGGGTGGGTTTATGAATTGGGTTATGTGTCTTTGGGATATGATTTTAATTAGGCTGGGGGTAATAATTCGGGCTAAGGTCCGAAATTAAACCAAATTAAAAGAGGCTACTTGTTAAATACCTACTTAATTGATAAAATAATTTTTAAAAATAGTTAATAAATAATAAAAAATTATTTAAAATAATTACTTAATATTATAAAAATACAAAAGGTGGGTTTCTTGTGAAATAAGGTAATTATGCACTCGTGGGCTATTATTGCAAAGTTATTGCAATTATAACCCTAAAATGTAGATACGACTATTCATGATATAACTAAAGCATAGTTTAAATATAAATGATAAAATTAAGCAATAAAATTGTCATAAAACCAATGGTGATGCAATTAGTAATTGTCTATTATAATAAAAAATACTGGGATAAATTAAGTACAAATCTTTAAAAATGTAGAAATTATGAAAAAAAAATTTAATTGATGCTCATGCATTGTTTTAAAGATATATATGCATTTTGGAAATAATATAGGGAAAAATTAGGTATCAACACATATCACACGCAGGCCCATATTAACATTCATGATCACAATAGATGCCCGTAATCAAATCTAGCACCAACAAGTAGTCTCATATCCGTTAGAACCCGATTTCAAACCTCCAGCTTAAAATGATGCATGGAACATGAAGACCTCATAACTATACACCCTGATCTACAAGTCACAACCAATGCACCAGGCACACACCCCGTGAGCTAAAACTTAGGAAGCACGGAACGAAAATGACTGAATACGTAAGGAGAAACACATAAGAGATTTTTCAAATAAGCCCGACAGGCACAACTCTCTATCAGTACCATACTACGAATCAATTTAAAAAGGAAAAATCAAAGTACATGAACAAATCAAAAGGATTTCATCCTAATATAACATCCACTACGGCACACAGCCTGGCTCAAACATATCAAATCATATGGAATCACGAGGGTCTCACCCTCAACTCTGAATCAGACGTCGAATACACACCATACCGATTTAAACCTTCAACTAACACAACTCTACCAATAGAACAACAACACTTACTGAATTCTTACCCCATAGAGCATCTAAATTACAAATCATAACCAAAATACTCAGGAATCACATCAATACTTACCGTAATGGACATTAGGAATTCACTTCTAGCCTTGTATCTCTCAATGATGATAAAAACAAATGATAGACACGGGCTACCATTCATAGAATCTCCCAACAGGGGAAAACAAATAAACAGAATACTAAGTCATGAACCCTGATAGCATCCAAATCCACTACCAAAAAGTAAATGGACACGGTCGCATGCAATATAATTTACCCAACTATCAGCCGGGGTCGAATCCCACAGAGAATAATATGTAGGCGATTAGGCATTCAAGAGAATTATTACCTATTGTGCAATGCCAAGAACTTAGAATGGTTTTGATAAAACATTTATATCTAATTGCAAAAATACAATCTAACCTAGAAAGCAAGTAAAATGATCAATGTCAACACGAACGGATGCATAGGGAATTACACTCAAGTAATGATCCAATGTATTTCACGATTTTGCAAATATGAGTGAGTTTATGTTAATTAGCCACGGGTAACAATTCAATATTAGATTATTCCAAAGACTAACAATACTTACTAATTGAATTATCCCTAAAATAATTACGAGATTAAGCACATCTGAATATGGCTACAAGTAGTTCAATCCTATCCCTAGGTAGAATCTTTAAAATGAGGGTTACAGCTGCAAATTCCTGTTAATTAGTCTTTCCTAACCCAAATTATCTTTTCCAAAATTAATTTGAAGTTAATGGGCGAGTCCTAGGGTTAGCTTATCCTTTTGGAACTATTAAAGAACAAGAATAATTAAAGAAACAATAACTCGCTTCAGTATAACAAAAAATCGTTCAATACATAAGCACATCAAGATATTTAATCCACACTTTAAATATGAATATTCCCATAAACAAGATTCAAGTGTTGGAAAAAACACTATACACTTAAATATTCCATAAAAAGCAAGGAAATGATGAAATGGGCATAAATGAGTAACAAATTCTAAACCAAAAGCTTCAATTCTTCAAGACCCAAGTGTGTGTGCAAGAACCCTAGGTTCCAAACTTGTTCTCTCCAGTCTAAGAGACTGAAATGTAAGCCAAAGATATGCCAAAGATGAGCTGGGTCGTGTATTAAATGGCTTGGGGGTAAAAAACGTGAAATTCCAGAACTGTCCAGTTTTTCCGCCCAGTTGTTCTTCGCATTCGCGACTATACCTTCGCGTTCGCGAAGGTTTACTTCCTCCAGCATCCCGTTCGCGTGTAGCTCTTCGCGTTTGTGATAGTTTATTGCCCGATGCTCCGCGTTCACGAAGGGTAATTCACTAGCAGTACTTTTGTTTGAATTTTATCTCCTTTTTGACACGTTTTCACGTGGTTTCTTCACCGTCACTTCTATATCACTTGATGCCTGAAATATGCCAATATACCTTAATAAATGCATTAGTTTCTCAACAAAATCATACAAAAGCCTAAGTATCAAGAGGAGATGAGTTGGTAAAATACCAACTTATCAAACCCCCGAACTTAAACTATTGCTTGTCTTCAAGCAATTCAACAACTAAGAACATCCTTCAATAAAATCACCAATCAAGCTCAATGGCATACCAAACATCATTTAAATCAAAAAGGTTCAACCTAAGCACAATCTAATGACTTCGGTTGGTACCAACAATTAATCAAAAGCATATGAATCACCAACTTCTCACAAATTTTATTCCAATTCAAGTGCTCAAACACTACATTAATCAAAGTACCAACCAAGTCATGACACTAAAGCTTCAAAATTTGCCTCTCTATCACAATTATCTTCCCTCATTCATCCCCCCCAATTGAAAATAGGATTAAATTCACAACACAAATCTCATGTGCCCTCACACTTAAGAGAGAATCCCACACTCATAAATTGAAATTCAAAACATAAATGGGATTTCAAAGGGAAAGAATTAACTCTCTCTCACAAAAATGTTCAAATGCACACAAGTAGTACCATATGATTGCCCTTCATGTATTTGTCCACTAATGTAGACACACTTGGTTCAAAATCGATTAAAATTAAAGGGCTGTAGTTTTGGCTTTTGGTTAAGCTAGGACACAATTTGGATAAGAATGACTCAAGACCTCCCTAAGCACTACAATTTGCAACAATTAAAGCATACTTATTCAAAAACATTTTCCATCATTTCTTCACTTTTCATTCCACACCAAGTCTTCCCTTTATTCACAACTCCTTATTTTACCTTCCTTTTTCTTCTTTCTTACTTTTTTTTTTAATTTAATTTTTTTTTTCTTCAAGGAAGGTTCACTATTTTTTTTATAACCTTTCACCTTTTAATAACCTTCCACATCACAACCTTTTCAACATTCATCCCCAAACATAGGCTTTTAGCCTATGATTACATTGTCAAAGTACATAGGGAGGTAGGTTGCAAAAAGATAGATCAATACAGAACGAAGGGTAAAAGTTTGTAACATGGTTGCCAAAGAAAAAGTTTAACGACTCAAAAGGGGTTGACTAGGGTAAATATGCAAGGGTAGGAAATTAAGGCACAATAGCGGTCCAAGGAAGTCCTAACATCATTTTTCAAATCAAGTTAGTCTAGGATTTCGCCTTGAAGCACATTCCGGGCAAGTTCTAGACTAAAAATGATGCAAATGAACTTCACAATAAGTCTCACCGACATGGCACATGAAAACTCAACTGGAATACAAATTCAAAATCCAATTGAAACCAATAAACTCAAGGAAGTCACATATAGCCTATGTTTAACCAAAGAAATAGATTCTCAGTCAAATCCTATTTTTAGAAGTACTCCGGCTACCGATAATCAAGAAATTCCATATTCTCTCAATTATGAGAAAGTTAGTATAAGGAAAAGTAATCAATTGAAAGCAAAAGAAAGTAATTGTATTCAAATAATAATCAGAATGTGTCCTTACAAGTGAAACCTCCTTCCCTTGTATAGGAATCTACAAGTACAACATTTTTTCCTTTTACGACCGAATCATTATGAGCATTAATGAGACGTTATAATTGACAATTGTAACTATTCATGAAGATTTTGTAACGTTTATAATCCTTCATCCTTATTAATTAACGATTCGTGAATCTTCCCTCTTTACTGTGTTAATTCATCCTGTCGGTGTCTTCATTTAACAATTCAGGCTGGATCATACCTCTTTCATCTCGTGAGTGATTTGCTCGTACCTATTAGGACTCGTGCATCTTTTAACGCAACTTTCCATCTATTGCTTTCTTAATAATCCACGTGTCTTGCCACATCAGCCACATATATAATTCGATGTGTTATATTTATTTTCACCTATTCAGATAGTCCTCTCACTTACCAATTATTCAGCAATTGAATATTTGGGAAGTGGATCACATTTATGGCGGGAATTGTTTGCTGCAGTTTCCCATGTATCATTGTGTCTTCTTCAGAACCAACGTGTCGTATGTCACTTCCATTTAATTCACGTGCCACGTGGAATTAATTGATTGGGTTTGCAACTCTTCAACGGTTTTTAGGGATTTTTTATGGCTGCATCAGTCACGAAGTGACTGTTTCATTATGACGTTTCCATCATGACTCTGTTTACATGACGGTTGCTTCTTCTTATAAATACCTTCAATGCCTTTGCTTTCACGAAAACCTTCAATCTACAGTATTATACTTCCATAATATTTCTTGTTCACCAGCACATATTATTTTCTTATATTAACCATGTCTTCACCAAACCCTAGTCCTCATAGAGTAGTAATAGTAGATGAACTTCCCCGTTCATCTGATCCTGTCAAGAGTATAATGACAAATTACGTAGCTTAGAATTTGTATCTATTCATGGTTCTACTTCTCAGCCCAATGTTGTTACCCCTTCGTCTTCTAGAACTAGGGCTTCTTCATCTCATAGATCATCTTCCAGAAATACGAATTCAAGTGAACCTCTTCGAGAACCCACTATTGATGAAATTATCCCCGCTGAACATTTCTTCTCTACTGATCGTGAATCAATTAGAAACCAAGTTACTTTTATGGCTTCCCATGATCGTGATGATTTTTACCCTTCCCAGATTATTGAGCGTTTGATTTCTGTTGTGCGAAGAGAATGTCATTGGAAAATTTATTTCCCAATTGTAGTCCCTAATGCAAATCAAAGGATCACTTCGTACAAAGCTGGTATTCTTTTGTTTACACATACCCCTTTACATTAGGCTTCAGACCACCTATTGACCCAGTTATTATAGAATTTTGCCGTTTCTTTAACATTTGCTTAGGACAAATTGGTCCTATCGTATGGAGAGTTGTGTCATATTTAAGATACTGTCTAATTTGGCCTCTTTACCCTTTGCCTTTTATCACTTGATTCATCTTTATTCCCCAAGCTATTTTATGCATGGGTATTTATTCTCGTGGCCAGGAGTAAAAGGGTTTTGGTTAGCCCTGAAGATGACAAGGATCGTGGCTGGTATGCCCGTTTCGTTGCTGCTCCCACATGTGGTTTAGTGGGTGAAGAGAACACGTCTTTTCCAGAAAAATGGAACTTTGCGCATAAGTTTCTTTTCAGATTATCTTCTTCTTCTTCTTCTTTTATTGAAGAAAAAAAAAGAACATATAATCTCGTGTTTTTTTTCTCTTTGCAGCAATCATGGAAGCAGTTGAAGAAATTCCAGACTTCTGTGCTTGGGTAGAAAAATTGTTGATTGTTCCTCATATGGAAGGAAGGTCCTATAAGTACTTCTCTAATAGGTTTGGTTAGAAAGAGAAGACTCACGGTATTCTTCCCTTCAATTTCTTACCTTGCTTTCATATTTACTTGAAAATTTACTAACTGCTACGGTTTCCCGTTCAGGGTGTTAGTGCCGCGTCTATTGCTGTACGGAGACTTTATCTCTCTATGGCTCAAGAGATAATTTTGAGTTCCTCATCAAAGAGAAAAGCTGAAAGAACTCACGGTTCCGAGGGTGAAGAGGGACGAGATGAGGGATTGTTAGTACGTAAGCCTCGAGCTAAGAGACATTTCATTTCGGATGATAAAACTACTCCCCCTCCCAGTTCAGTTCCCATGCATGAGCCCGAAACTACCACTTTGGTGAGCTCTGATGAAGAGATGACTGCCGCACCCCATGACTCTATAGAACAACTTTTTCCCATGGGTTTGATAGTGAAGATTTCAGCTTTGTTTCTGAGGAAGTGCATGTTGCCTCTTTTCCAGTATCTGCTCATGTTAATCCTCAATTTCCCGCACCTACTGTTGCTGCCACTAATTTACCCGTGGCTATTTTGACTCCCTCAACTTCTCTTATTTCTACCACTTGTCATGTTGAAATTGGTTCTTCCAGTAATAGTATGATAATGAAAAAAGTTTCCATTGAAGTCTTCGAGGATGGTAATCTTCTGAAGAAATCTGGCCAGCCTGATGTATGGTTGAATTTGTTGATTGGCCCAGTTGAGAAGTCCAAATTGGAAAGCCACAGTTCTTTAACATAGATGAATGACATTGTCCATTCATATTTAAAGGTATAAGTCTTAGCTTTTTACTTTGCTTGTGATTTTCTTTTCATCTTTATTCGATAATCAATTTTTCCTTTTCTCGTGTAGATCAACCTAATAGGCACGGAGCTGATGAAGAGGATTGTCCATACTGAGCAGTTAATGAATGACTATCGCACCAAAGCGGGAAACTGGAAGGAACAATTTGAAGGCCTTTAGCTTGAGAAAGAAGTTTTAGATAAGGAGAAGTGTACCTTGGAACAACAAGTGAAGGTAATGGCAGCAGAGTTGGCGATGGAGAGTGCCTCTTCCAGTCAAGTGGGCAAGGATAAAGACCTTTACGAGTCTTCATTTGCCGAGAAGCTTTCCAAATCCACTGAGGAAATTAGGGGTTTCAAAGAACTGCTTAACCAGAAGGAAGTTTACACCGGGGAGCTTGTTTAGACGCTCACCCATTCACAAGAAGATCTCCATGCGTCTTCTAGCAAGATTTAGTCATTAGAGAGGTCACTCTCCCCTTTACAAGCTTCTTATGATGCTGCTTTGACTAAAAAGGAAGAGTTGAGAGCCAAAATTGAGCAGTGGAGAGGGATTATAAAGCCCTTGAGGACAAAGCTACTGTTGATGTAAGCTGGGATTTTTTGAACACGCGCCTCGAAACTTTAATGGAGGCTAGCCAGGAAGGCTTTGACTTAGCTGCTGAAATTGCAAAAACTAAAGAAATTATTGAGAAAACTCAGCAGAGTCAAAACTTTTCTTCACGTGAGGTCGGCATTCCCGAGGGTGATGAACTTACTCCTGGTGAAGCTGATGTTAAAAACTCTTCTGCTCATGTCAAACCTTTTGCTGCTGATGATGATGCCATCTTGAATCCTCCTGATAGTATTTCTTTAGAACCTGCCCCATAGTGAAAGTTTGTTTGGAAAGTTTGTTGTGTTGTTTTGTTTTTTATTGGTGGAATGATTGGGAAGTTTTACCGCTGGTCCGTGTAGGAGTTTAGCATCAAATACTTATGTTTAAACTAAGTTAATTTTTAGTTTTAACCAAGTTTATATAATATTACATTCTGAGTTTTTGTTCAACTCTTATAATATTTTATTTTGAGTTTATGTTCTACTCTCTTATTTTGCATTTAAAAATACTTCAATACTCCGTGACTTTTTGAATAAGCACGAATTATAAAAGAGGTCCCTTTTATAGATGACAATTAATAAAGAAGACGTCTCAACTTCGTATTGGTATAAACATACGAACGAAGAAGTAGGAACATACATATTTCTTAAATAATTTGAGGAAGTTTTGTATGTTTTAACTTTCAAAGTGTATAATACTTTACATGTATTCAAGTAATATCTACAACTCTTTCATAACTGTTTTCTTTATAAAATATTTTACAAAATTCAAGGGTATATCTTGCAACCCATGACTAAATATTTTCTTTAACCTAGGTACTCATAATATTTTGTAATTTACATCCGCGAGTGTATAATTCATCGTAGATTTTTGAATCAGTATTGTGTTTTTGGCTCTTGATATGCTCTTAACTTTCGATTTGTTTGGAATATTGACCCAGGCTTGACTCGAAATCTGAATTTTCTAGTATTTTTTTTCCTTCCATAGTCCCCCAAGTGTTAGATCTTTGAAGTATGAAATCTCGAGCACTTGATTATTTCTTCCATGCGGTCCATTTCCTGAAAAGGAAAAAACATACGGGACTCAGAGGTATACATTTTTTAGGTGATGACTGCTTAACCCTTTTTATTTCCATCAGAAAGGTTGTAACCTAGACCGGGAATAATTCTGCATCCACGTGTCTTTCAGGTCTAATATCATCATTTGGTGTAGGCTAGCCTTTTACCTATCATCTAAAATCGTTAGTATAATCTTAACTGTACAAAAAAAAATCATAATTAAGTGATACCTGAGTAGGGGTATTTCTTTCGCGCATAAATAATGTTTCTTCAAATGAACAGCATTCCAACTCGAAGGTAAAACCTTGTCGTCCATGGTTTCTAACTCGTAGTCACCCTTTCCAGCGATACCTCAAACTTTATAAGGCCCTTCCCAATTTGGGTTCAACTTTCCTACTCCAGCTATTTTTGTTGACTGGAAAACCATTTTGAGAACGAAGTCCCCAATCTTGAAGTAGTTGAGGTGAGCATTCATATTGTAGTAGTGTTCTATGATTTGCTTTTGTGCTGCCATCCTTGTTAAAGCTGTTTCTCTTCTTTGTTCGAGTAAATCCAAGTTGGTTCTCAATTCTTCATCGTTTGACCCTTCCCTCGCCAGTGTTAATCTCGTACTTGGTTCTCCTATTTCGACCGGGATTAATGCTTCTAAACCGTAAACAAGTGAAAATAGTGTTTCTCTCGTAGCTGTTTTTGTTGTTGTTCGATAAGCCCATAATACCCCTGGTAATACCTCAGGCCAATTACCTTTTGATTTCTCCAATCTCTTCTTAAATTATTAATGATAATCTTATTTGTCGACTCAACTTGTCCATTTTCCACGGGATAATAAGGTGAAGAGGTTATTCGTCTGATTTTCCAACTTTGGAAAAATTATGTGATTTTTGAACCTATAAATTGTGGGACACATATGATTTCTTTTTGTACTCGAAATCGGAATATAATATTTTGCCAAATGAAATCCTTTACCTCTTTTTCTCGTACCTGTTTGAAAGCTCCTGCCTCTACCCATTTGGAAAAACAATCTGTTAGTACCAACAAAAATTGTACATTTCCTTTAGCTTGTGGGAAAGGACCCATTATATCCACTCCCCACTTCATAAACGGCTACAGGAAAATAACCGTATGTAATAATTCTGCAGGGTGATGCATATTATTGACATATCGTTGACATTTATCACGCTTTGCTACAAAATCTTTTGCATCCTGTTCCATTTTGGGAAAGTAGTATCCTGCCCTGATTAGTGTTTTAACTAAAGATCTTCCAAGGCACCTTGCTAAAGGACCACCGAACAACTTTCGATATAAATTCCCTCGAATTAAATAATAACGAGCAGCTTTTCATCGAAGCAATTGAGACTCTTTCTTGCCTTCAGGTACGATCCCGTACTGCATTAACAGTCTCATTTATCCAATCAAAGGTTTAATTATTAAAGCTTACCTCATTTTTATCCTGGTCAAGTTCTAACTGAATTAAGTGTATTACGATAGCATTTTCTGCACGTGTTACTTTCGCAACTGATGAAAGGTTAGCTAATGCATCCTCTTTTGCGTTTTCTTCCTTGGGTATTTGCACGATCTTTCATGATTGGAATTGTCTGATCAGTTCTCATACCTTTTCCAAGTATTGTTGCATCTGTGCCTCTCTAGCTATGTAAGTCCCCTGCATCTGATTGACTACCAGCTGAGAATCACTTTCAATCACGATTTTCTCTATGGAGAGTTCTCGTGCAAGTTCCAAACCTGCAATTACAGCTTTGTACTCTGCTTCATTATTAGTAATAGGGTAACACTTAATTTCTTGTCTTATACTTTCCCCCGAGGGTGGAATTAGGACAATACCCAAACATGCACCTTTAACATTTGAGGAGCCATTAGTAAATGAAGTCCACATACCTGGATTAGATCCAGTGAAAATTTGTAATTCCTTTTCTACTTCAAGAACTATTTTTGTGTTAAAATCCACTACAAAATCTGCTTAAACTTGAGATGTTGTTGCAGTTCTAGGTTGATGCATGATATCATATTCAATAAGTTCTATCGCCCACTTGGCTAATCATCCTGACAATTCTTGTTTATGCAAAATATTACTTAAAGGATATGCAGGTATTACAGAAATAGGGTGACATTGAAAGTATGGTCTCAATTTTCTAGATGTCATAACTAATGCTAACGCAAGTTTTTCTAGATGAGGATATCCAGTCTCAGCATCCAAGAAATATTTACTAACATAATAAATTGGATATTGCTTACCTTTTTATTCTCGTACTAAAATTGCACTTACAATCACTTCTGAAATTGCGATATATACAAACAGTCTCTTTCCATCCCTTGGTTTAGCCAGCAAAGTAGGATTTGATAAGTATGCATTCAAATTTTTGAGGGCTTGTTGGTATTCCTCAGTCCATTCGAACTGATTTTGCTTTTTAACACTGAAAATAATTAGAAACTTTTTTCTGATAAATTTTAAATGAATCTTCTCAGAGCTGCAATCCTACCTGTCAGTCTTTGTACCTTTTTTTTTTGCTTGTGAGTATATCGGGTATTTCTTCAATAGCTTTAATATATGTAGGATTTACTTCAATACTCGTATTAGATACAAGGAAACCTAAAAATTATCTTGAATCTACGCCAAAAGTGCACTTTTCTTGGTTCAATTTCATATTATAGTTGCGGAGGATCTCGAAGATATTTGAAAGATGTTGAAAATGATCTTCCGCTTGTGTAGATTTGACCAACATATCATCAATATACATGTTACATCTCGCATTTTTGTACGTTAAAATTTCGTCTTCAGTTAAGTGACATAGACTCGGGGATGAAATTATCTTGAGGTTAACGTATTTATGCTATTTATAGCAAGCGGTAAATGAGTGTCATAAAGGAAAGGGTACACGAATTAAAGAAAATGAGTTTCGTTGAAAGTGGCCAATTTGGGAACAAATACGGGCCGAGCGATAAAAAAAAAACCACCCAAACACCCCACTCCCTCACATCTCTTCCCCCCACTCCACCCAAAAAC